>LFIW01002525.1:0-15156 GCA_001625285.1 Colletotrichum incanum | reverse complement strand
GAAAAATCAGCAGTTGGGAAGAAAAGTACCTAAATGTTGCCTAAGCCCAGATTAGTATGGTCTGACCATTGATGTGGACCCAATGTACCCGACAGGGGTAAAAAACTTTGGCCTGACACCATAGTACACTTCTCCATCAATTTTCTGTTTGCCGAGTTTGCTAGCGGTGCGCGATAAGTAGGCCTCAAGACAGTTCAATGTCAACCCATCGACAGCAATATCTTGGAGCGGAGAGTAGTAGCCCTATGAACCTTTGTTCCCGGGTCAAGCCAGCTTTATTCAACATAACTGAGACGTAATTCATCAACCTTCCCTGCTGGCGAGCATGTTGATCGCGGCATGTGCGAATGCGTTATGCAGATCATGTCAGGGTTGCCCAAGCGTCAGTCTCGGCAAGAGCGATTCCCTGGAAGCGCCGGATCGCGGGATACCATCGCTACCACACAGGGCACGAACGCCTTGCCAGGCACTCGTGAGTTGTTCCGATGCTTGCAATACGACCCTAATCTTACTACGCCGCCCGTGCGCCAAGAAAGTCGGACTGCAGGAGTTGTGGTGCTTCGAACATGGTTCATGACTAGTGCACTCTTCGACAACAACAATCACCGTGCATCTATGTTTCAGTCGTCTGAACACTTCAGCAAGAGTGAGTTATGGCGATGTGCTGTACGGTTCGGCTTCTGGTTCGGCATGGCTTTTGGCAGTATGTCAAAAAGTTTCATCAGGCACTCTTGACGTTTGATCCAAGATACCACAACGCTTAACGGAATGCATTCCGATGCACCTCGCAATCGCGTCCATCTACTGAAGCGGGGATAGAGTTGCAAAAGTGGACAATCGTGAGCCCCTTCCAATAACCAGGGACTGTATGGGTGGGTTTTGTCTTCCCCTTCCGGCTAGGTAACCTGGCATGTTTGCAGGGTATCAACATCTTCATATTGCAACGTGCCCGGGGATGGTGGGCAGACAAAAGCTTTCAAAAGGGGCGCCCTGCCGTCAAAACCACAGGGTAGCGTGATTTCGGTTTGGCCGCCTGCCCGTCATGCCTCGACACAGCAGCTTTCTATATCGCGAAGTTTCGTGATGTTGCCTCCAACGCCCTGGGCGGCGCTCCTGCTGGCCAGCGTCTTTTCTCAGCCCGCTCTTGCGGTCGACAGTTGTTCCAATTCTGCAGATCCATTAGTATTACCCATTAAAGTAAGAAGTTCACGAGTCATTCGGTCTCTTCTCATCATGTCTGTTTTCTTTTCCGTCTGCTGTCTTGTGTGGTCGTGGCGTGTGTTGACTTTTGTGTGTCTTCTCAGAACGTTACCTTCCCGAATGGCATCGGTGCCAACCGCGGCCTGAAGCTCACGCTTGGTGGCCAGGTACAAGGCATGCGCATGTCTACCATCTTGAATAACACGCGAGTGAGAAACAGCCTGGACTGCCCTGACAACACCACTTACGCATTTGTCGGCTGCCAAGGAGCTTCTGGCAGCGTGTACGATACAACAAGAGGCTCCTTCAGCCAAGTTGTCAACATCCATGATTGGAATGTAACGTACGGCACCGGATGCTTCCGCCTACATCCGTTTGTGTGCTAAAACTTGTGATAGAACCATCGATGCACAGCCAGACGATGGCTACACAACAGTGTTGCATGGATATGATGTCGCAAACTTCACCGACGCCCCCGCCGTGGCCTTCGGTTACCCTTTTGAAGTGTGGGCCGATTACGATTCCATGAACAAGAGCGCTCTGGCATTCGGTCCCAACTCCTCGACCCTCGAAAGCTTCGTAAGAAACAAGCTTGCACCCGCCGGAAGTTTTAGTATGGATTATGGCTCCACGTCTGAACTGCATCCTCGCGATGGCCAGCTTATTGTCGGTGGCTACAACGAGGCTCGCTTCAACGACTCGAAAGTTACCAAGTTCCCCATGTGGGGAGCCAACGCTCCGGTTCCCTGCCCACTGCAAGTTACCATTTCCGACATTATTCTGACCAACAAGGACGGCGATCACTCCCTTTTCGATCCTGGTGTCAGAGTGGCAGCGTGCATAGACCCCGTCCAAAACAGCTTCACGTTCACTCCTGCCATGTTTGACAAATTCCAGAAACTCGGTAACCACACCGAATCTGATGGGAAAGCATTTAACGAATCCGAGTTTCCTACGAACCGCGAGCCATTGCTTGGGTCTCTGACGATCAAGTTGTCCAACGGCTACACTAGTGTCATTCCGCATTACGAGCTCGTCAATCATGTCCGCGGCACCGACTCGCGCGGCAAATACGCGGTTTTGAACAACTCGCGAATCAGCACATCGGTCTCCTCCGGACTCAGCGACTTGGGCGATAACATACCCATTCTGGGTGGTGTCTTTCTCTCACAAAACTACCTTCACGTCGACTACAACGCGGGTAATTTCTGGCTCAGTCCGCAAGTTGCCAACGGAACTTTGCCTGACCACATCACAGCTGCGTGCAATGGCACTTCAGCAGCCACTACGAGCTCATCAGCACTGGGCCTCAAAGTTGGCGTGCCGGTAGCAATCGGCGTCGCAGTTGTCTTCTTTATCGGACTGTGGTTCTGGTTGAAGAATCGCAAGCGAAATCCCCGAGCACAGTTTACAGATGCCCCCAGATCCATTCCCCGCAACGAGAAGCGTGACGCGCCAGATTCCAAATCCTCTACCACCAACTTTGCGGGTTACAACAACGTAAACCACGCAAATCCTGGCGCGCACATGGAGCTTGAAGGCGATTTGGGACGGTCTGTCGCTGCACAACAACGGGCGGAACTGCCGGAGCCGGTTCCAGCATACAAGTCGGAGTGGCCTCGGCAGAACTCCATACAAGGGGAGAACGATAGTTACTACAGACAGTTCGAAGAGCCAGGCGAGAGCTACGAGCTCGCAGACACGTCACCATACTCACAAGTCGTCACCCCGCCGATACACCCGCCACCTGTTCAGCGAAAAGACACTGGCCTGAGTGAAACCTGGGTTCCGAGTCCTGCGACACTGCGAAAACAGGTGTCGGGCCTCGGCGATGCCGTATCTCCAACCAGCACACGGGCAAACAGTACAAGAACAAACCCACATGTTTCTCCTGTTTAGCGTATTTTGATAGATGAGTAATGATAATTCACTTCTTGGGCATAAATGGGCGGGTCCCGGCTTAGCAATGCTGCAAAAACAAGCTTTCGATCGGGTCTTTTGCGTTGATGAATGCGATTTTGTGACGTGACGTGGAACGCTTGTGTTATATGATCGCTGCTGAGAACCAACGACCTTCTGGAGTGAAGAAGCATTCTGCAAGTATTGATTTTTGCTTTGTAACAATAACCTCAAACAACTTAATACTTAGGTTCACTATGCCTTCAAGATCCATACCAGACTCCCAAGAATATGATGGTTCCCAAGCTAGAGCCCGCGATAATGAGAACAAATCTACTCCCCTTTGATCGACCTACGAGCATGGCAAGCGTCGTGGAGATTATCGGGACGAGCATCCACCACCCAAAGGAATCATCGATCCATGAAAGCGCCGCGCAGGGTCCTATCATGCCCAGTATGGCGATCACCCACCACTTTTCATCCTTGCAATATGTCCACGCTCCACGCAAAAGATCATAGGTTCCCGGCGAATCTGCTTTTTCGAGTTCTATTCTTCCACCTCTCAGACGTTTCTTGACTTCCTCGTAGAGTTGGTCATGAGAGAGATCGTCCGGGTTGGATTCTTGAAGTTCTTTTCGAATAGTGTTGGAGAGCTCTACAACACCTTTGTATCCTCTTGGCACGTCGTATCTCTGCCTCATCCGCATCGTCAGACGAGCCTTGAGCCACATGTAGGCAAGACAAAGCGTCCAAACCAGTAGCAAGACTATTAGGATGTACAGCTGAAGGTATGAGAAGCCCCATTCGTAGCTCTCACGCACAGAGTCAGCGCTGAATGCAGGGTCGCTCATAGGCTGACAACTTCCATTTGCTTTCACATAATCAAGAGAGTAGGTATCGTTTGCTGCTGCGTAAGCCGCTCGCGATACGTCTTTGAAGGGTTGCAGGCCTGTACGAGGGTCTGTCCAGTTCCAGCCATATAGAGCATCGGATTGAGGCAACCAAGATGCTGAAATGTTGAGGACGGGCGCTGGGAGCGTCTGACCCATCCAAATAGATTCTTTGTCTTCCAGCCCGTAAAATCCGTAGTTTCTAACGTCTTAGCATGAAGTTAGCTCTATAATGTCACCGGTTTTACAAGGTGGTTGATGGCACAGAGTACGTACAGTCAGAGACATTACGATGCATGGAGCATCCCTCTTCTACGGGCATTGCGGTTCCACTGTTAAACCAATAACCGGACCTCTCCAGATCATTTTCGATGCAACCGGAACTGGCTGAAGTAGAAAAATAAGCCGTCTCCTTCGTCGGGTCTTTGCTTGTCAGTTTTCTTCCCAACAATTCATTAGGCCATTGCTCGACCTATGAGACTTGCAACACTCACACTGCATTCGAGGATATGTAAGCAAAAGATCACCGGTCATGTTGATCCTCCAGGCATCGTGAATAACATATCCCGCGACATCAAACTCTTCAAATGGTATCAACATGCCCTCGTATCCTCTCACATAAGCGTCGTTGTTTGCTGAGTATCCTGTCATTGCACTTCCAAGTGTAGGGAATAGCAGAATAAAGATGGCAACGAAGACCATGATGACCATCATTACTCGAGATTGCAACCCATGAGAATGAGCAAAGTCGCGTATGAGATAGAACGTTGAGTAAATGCCGGGTTGGTCCTGGAGGAATATAGCCTGAAATGTATCGTAAGTTACGGGACTGACTTGCATGGAGATTGTAGTATAGTCTGCAAAAGCTCTCCAAGAAATCCATGCAAGTAGTGCTTGACCGCCGCGACCAAACACCTAATGAACACATCAGTGGTAGCCCTGACCCATGGTAGAGATTCGTTTCGAATTTTGGGAATCTTACAACGTCCCATGCAACATCAATAGCCTTGGCGTCCGCAAACGAAAATCTACCCCAGGCAAATGTGATCTGGAAGAACCCAGACGCTGACCAAAGAGTGTAGTCACTCTTGAAAACATCGAAGCTGCCATCCGGCTGACAAGCATCCGATTCACCTCGAAGGGACGTGGCACCGAGGTAATACAACAGAAAAATGAGTGCTGCGATCCACCCTAGGGCCAGAAGACAGGCAAGCGTCGCAAACCAGTGGGTATCTTTGGCATCCCTTAATGCGGCGGAGGAAGCCTTCTCCCACTCTCTTTTATCCCAAAGACGCTGTCGAAACTTAGCGAATTTAAATCGCACGTTGAGGCTTTTTTCCAGGGGACGCCTCTCCTCAACCAGAAGGGGTGCAAAGGACCTTGTGGATGGTGTTTCTGGTTCCATCAATTTCGACGAGTCCATACTTGTATTTGCGATCGTGGTCCCCTCAGTTATGAGATTGGTTGCAAGCCGTCATGAAGCGTCTTTGATCACTGCATTCTGCAAGTGTGGCCGGGGAAACACCGAGTAAGCATTGAAATGTCAGAAAAGCTGCAGGAAGGACGGCCTTTTCAGGCATTAATAAAGGTTTAGTGTTCTTCTTCAGACTTAGCTCGCCAACGCTTTGCTGAAGGGAGAGCAGGGGTGAATGCGGTCACTAAGCAACCAAACCACCGCTGTTGGCAGGGGTGTATGTCTTGATGTCATATTGTTGGCTGTGTAGACGCCACATTGAGGGTTTCCCACAGGAAGCCAATCCTGGTTAGTGATAAGCATTCAAAGCACACAAGCACAGCTAGCCAGGGACCCCGCAAGGCAGACAAAAACATTGTCTAGAAATGGTGGATGATTGAGCAAATAATGCCGATCACAGGCCAGAAATAAATCATGTCAGCTTTGTGGATGCAATCTCGTTCGACAGATCCCGATTACAGCCTGGCACACTCCATTGCGAAGTGGACCGCTAACATTACTTAACAACAACGCCTAGACACCCATTTCGATCTAGGAACCTTGCAATCATGCCCAGAGCCAGTTCATAGGTAGCCTATATCCATCAACTTTAAAATGTATGAAAAAATTGCCCTTCCATATCTCAACTACCGGAACCAGAGAACGGTCTTACTTTCAGTGCGTCTTCTCACCCTCAACGGACAATATCCCATTCTCTGCAGTAACATAGCGTTGTTCTTCATTTTTCTACAGAAGCTCAACAAAGCTTCGCACAGTGGTCCCAACCCACTCACGAGCCTCTGGTTGAGATACCGCGTGGTCGGCTCCTGGAATATTACCGGACAACCCACTAATAGTGTCCACTGGGCAAGCTTGGCACCACCGTTCGAGAAGCTCTCTCTTGTCGACTGAAGGTAAAACCAACTCATCTTTCTCGCCTGGGAGAAACAATATCGGCCTGTCAATGCGTCCGAATTTTCTCTTCACCGTAGCGTCATCAAGGTCCGAGGAGAAGTAATCATCGTCGCCGCTAACACATAGATATAGTCAGCAAGGCCTAGAGCGAAATCGGTTCAACAAAGTTCTCACCCTTGAGCCGCCAACGAGTTCCATCGATATGCGGTGACCGGGGACGAGAAAACGAATGGGATCAATGATGTTGGCATTGCTTCGCTTTCATTGCCTTGGAGAATCATGTCTTGCGCATGTTTAATGCTCCTCACGTAGTCCTCTTGTGACATAATCAAGCCAGCAGCTTGGCGTTCTGAAACAGGACTGAGGAGGATATAACCGTCGACCGGAACGTTGCGGTACTTCTCGTGATCAGTGTACTCCAGACAGTCCTGACATCCTGTACGGCTCAACAATCAATCATCGCCTCATCTGGATGACGATCAGGAGGCCCTGAAGCTCACATACCGGTAGACGCCCCAAGAAGCACGATCTTCTCTTTGGAAATCTTGCGGAGGTATCGAACCAACACAGAGATGTCTTCAACGTCATTGGAAAGCGTTGAGTATCCGAAGCCAGTATATGAGCTTCGCATCCGCAACTCCCACACCCCAAAATCTGTCCCTTCTAACCTTTGTGCTATGACCCCAATGGCAGCATTGGTGTGAGGGCCTTCGGTCAGCCCTCCGATGAAGACGAGTGCATTTTTTGAAGCCGATACTCCTCGTTCGTAAGCGATCAGGTTGGGAATTTCAGCGCCAAGGTGATGCACAGTGACGGAAAACGGTGTGAAAGAAGCCATGACTTGGAAACACTGCACAATCTGCAGATGTTCCCATATGCTCAATAACTTATCCACTTCTCTCAGATACCAGGCTTAGAGAGAACTAACAGTCTTTTATGTTTGAAGAGGCGCACTATCGATGATAGGAAAAATGGTAATGCATACAGACGTTCAATTTTTACGAATACGAATACGAGTCCATCTGAATCTTTGGTCAGTCTGAAGGATTCTGGCGCATTTCCGTTTCCTGCTACAAATGGAAGGACCGTCAACTCTACAGACATTGGCCCTCGAACTTTTGCGCTACAGAGAGCAACCGTATTCGGATTCAGGTCCAATAAGCAGCTTCTTACCTTCGTTCTACCAAGCTTCTCTCGAATATGATTTCCTATCCAACCAAGATGCAAGCTCTTCCAAGCAGATCTGTGGTATTCTGAGCCCCGCCCAAGCTCTTGAGCTGCGTGCCAAGTTTTGTGGCACAAACGCAGTGGCTAATTCAAGACACTATGTGTCCTAGCATTTACAGCAAAGCATTAGTCACATGTCAAGCTGACATGATGTTTGTACGATGGCGGCTCATCTCTCGTAGAGGTACGCTCATCTCTCCCAAAAAATAACTCTGGCAGTGGCCACAACCTGGCAATAGTTGTAACGACTAAAGAACAGATGGTGCCGAAGAGAGGTTAGCTGATAAAGCCAACCAGACGCGTTGGGTCAATGTTCGAGCGCATTTCATCTTACGAGCGTATGATCTTGTGCTTATTCAGGTCCTCCTTTGCTATAGAACTGTACTATGACCCCAATCTGAACACCATAAGGCCCTGTGGCTTATGGAATACAATGCCGCTTTACCCTGTGAAAATTCAGGGTAATCCAGGTTCGCTTCAGGCTTGGCTCACCTCGAATCACCCAGCTCCGTCCATGTTCAGCTTCTGCTCAGAAATTACTCACCCTTGCTCAGCTTCGCTTACCTTTACTCACCACCGGTTCACGCCTAGCCTCACATCGTCTAGTCATGCTTTCAGAAGCCTAAGATTAGTCCCTTAACAGACCAAGGTCACAGAATTAGGACGTCTCAATTTACCACGCCTATCTTCAGGCTATCGCTATTAATCTGAACCTCCTGTTTGTTAAAACTTACTGTAGAGCTGTCTATAGTCGCTAAAGGCGACACAAGGAGATATACAAGCCATCTAGTAATACACACATCTAAGTTTCCGTCTAGGGCCGAAGATAACAAGCACCTTAGGGGTAACAATCGCTAAACGTTCTAATGCTTACTAGAAAGAATCATTGTAGATCAGTTGAAAGATCTCACGCTTATCCTTGTTACCTATTCTCAACGTCTTAAAAGAGGTCCATAAAGCACCCAATCTCCCAACTTTTGCCCTTTTCTGTAAACTAATATTTGCAACCACCAGCTCAAGCTCTTCTATACTATAGAATAATCTCGCCAGAAGCAGCTTGCCAAAGTGCTATCCCGCAAACCTAATTATGGCGGCCAACCTGGATGGTCTTTCAAGAGACACATAGGGGATCGATAACAAGCCAGTGTTTAGAAAGCTTGCGTCTGAAATTAAGTAAAGTATAAGAGTGTTGCGACCCAGGAAAGCGTTAGTTAACAAATGACCACCTGGAACGAGCCCGCTGGCAGGGCCAGGGGGACAATCACCCATGTATAGTTAAATGGTGGGGCCAATGATATGGCCTATGCGAAGGAGTAAGTATGGGTGGATGATGGTAGCTGTAAAGCAGCAATTGTGGCTGGGAAACATTGGGACCACTTTGACTCTATTAATAGGCCAATCAGATAGTCATGATTAGGAGCATCACAGCCGCAGAAATGCGTCAGTTCTACGGACATACAGATACACACAACACGAGCAATACAACAGGGCCAATGGTACCTATACAACCCATCTTTACAGATGCTGACTCAATTGGCGAGGAGGCACGATGCCTCCCATCTCTGCTCCCCCCCCTCTTTTGCGGGAAATCCTCGATCTAAGAAGGATATGTCTAATTAATAGAGTACGTTTGCTACGTTATTGTTTTATACTTGCGACCCGCCTACAGGTTGTTGATAAGTGGCTAAAAGTCATTAATCACCCCGCTCAACCGCCAGAGACTTCACTAGTCTTTTTGAATTGCTGTAGTCTAGCAGCAATTGGTAGGGCATCAATTATATGGATTGATGAGTATGGCAGAGGAATGACGATACACGTATCCGTCTATGTATACAGTGAATAGAACATCTTATATGCAAGCACTGTCTGCCCGACCTTGTCATACTCGCATTAGAGCATATGCACGTTGTCACCCAATCGACCCTCGCTATAACGAATGTGCTGGGTTAATTATACCTAACACGAATGAGTGAAGGGCCAGAATTTGAGTCATCAGGACAGGCAACCTTTACCCCTCACGTCAGCCGCCAAGTCTTTGAAGGCATCCAGCTGCCTGACTGCCATCGTCATCTTTCTACCGTCATGCTGTAAACTTTGGGTGATTTGTATTTTAACATTTGCAATAGTATACGAACTCAATCAAATTTGAAGTTTTTTCATCACCATCAATCGTCCGAAATTCCTAATCATACTTGACGCCCTAAAGGAGATTGTTTGACCAGCCCTTAATTATTGTCATGGCCTGGTATACTTCTAACCAAATGGGCTTACTAGCCATCCTTATAATTCTAAGTGTCCTTGTATAACGCCGGTTTCTAGTCGCGTCCCTGCCGTCAGCATTAGTCACAGCGCCGCTCGGCGACCCGACAGTGAGCGATGGCAAGACCTATCGGATTCGGGGTGTGCCTATCGACTGGCAAGAGTATGAATTGCAGTCTTCTATTCTACATCGTGACATTGGCCTCGTCATCAAATCACTCGCCATCGAAGCTCACGGTCGTTCGAAGACTGCTACAGTCCTATGTCGAGACGGAAATCGGCCACCAAAGACGCTTCGAGTGAGCCTACAGCCTAGTGTCGGAAGCCAGACGCTCTCGCTTGACGACAGCTTTCTCGGAATTACTACGCTTTATGCTCCCAAACTAGAAGACCATCAAATAGAGTAGGTGATACTTTTTACGAGATTCATACGAGGCTAACCATTACAGCGTTGTTGCAATAGCTGGTCTAGGTGGATACGCATTTGGGTCCTTTAAAGAAAGAGGTGGTCAGCACATGTGGCTACGGGACGCTTTACCGTACCATCTACTATCTGAGCACACCAAACGTCCAATGGCACGCGTCATGATATACGGCTATGAGTCGGCAGTTACGCAGAGTAGCAGCATGCAAAACTTAGAAGACCTTGCAACATCGTTCCGCGAAAGCCTTACTGTACTTACGTCTTCCCAGAGAGCTAGGCCATTAATCTTGGTTGCTCATAGCCTTGGAGGTTTAATAATCAAGCAGGTTAGTGATTATGTGTATATAATGCATTAAGGGAGTTATTCTGACTTGTGATACAGGCTATTATAGCTGTTGCAATCGAGGGCATCAGATAGATAGGGAGCACAGCCCGGTCAGCCACACCCTGCAAGGTGAGGGCAGCCCCTCAGCCACAACGAGGGGCATATCCTACTTCACCTTGCTGCTGGCCGCGCAGTTAGATCTCCCTTCTTCATATACCCATACGAATAACAACAACCAGCAATATTACCACTTTGACGTGACTATTGCTATCGACTCGTACGAGTATCTTATCGCCTGTGAGACCAACACTGATCAGTGGTTAACTTCATAGTAACCACTACTGCGATAACTATAGATCAGTAAGGTATTAACAGAAGAGACGCATCGCAGCCCTTTGGCCCCTTTGCGTGCTAATAAAGATATCGCCGGCCCTCTACAACCTGCCTTCTCTTTAAACTTCTCCTTCTGTACCCGCGTACCGTTAGAGAGGGCGTCCATCACGCTATCGACAGCTGACCTTACAGACGAATACCCTTCTTGTTACGGTCAGATATCCGACAGTGGTGTTTTCTGCTAACAGGTAGCTGAGGTCGATACTCAAATAACAGTAACTGGTTCTTGTTGGCTTGTTGGTAATCTTGCTGGTCTGTTAGGCACACGGTGATCAGTCGTATACTCGGTAGGCGTAAGTAGCTCGTATAGCTTCACAACAAAAGGATAATCTTAGAGTCACTTATGGTAGAGTGAATCACGAAGTTAATTGCTAAAGAGCTATAGAAGGTTGTCCTTACACGTCCTGAAGTCTATCCTATATATAGTCCTGTGGTTAGGCGTGTCTGTTAGCTATGTTAGATATCCTGAATATTTATTCTATCCTGTTAGATTATTTAGATATCTTCTATATCCGATATATCCTTATCTTATCTTTACGTGACCTATACTATAGTTCTTCCTGTCCGGGGAGTTATCCGTTAGCCCTTAGGTTTCTGTCTATATAAATACTATGCCGCCTTTATCCCTAGTAAGGCTGCCTTGCTTGTAACTTATTAGGTCGTAATATCAGGTCTCCTCTCAAAAGGTCTTATCCTTAAGACCACATAAGTAGGTAGTGTCTCCTAGGTTAGGGAGCTGTTAAACTTACTTCCTTTAATAATGCTTATACTATATTAGGTCGCGTTAAAAAACAAAAGGCTATAGCTTCGCTAGCCAGTCGTACTAAGAAAACTAAGTAACGCGACTCTCTTTTAAGTCTTATTTTAGGTAATTATGTCGTTATGCCTGTTTGTTCTTCCTGTAAGGTTTAGGGTTTCTCCTTATATAAGGCCTTACCTTCTGATTCTTCTCGTTATACCGAGTGTGTCCGTAGTAGTAAATCGTACTGCGATCTTTAGGGTCTTTTGGCTTAATAGCTTTATTATATTAGTAATTAGTATTAGAAGCTTAAAGATGCCTTAGAGAAAGCAGAAGAAGAACGTCGCGCTTTAGACGCTAAAGTAAAGCGTCTTTAAAAACAAAAGAAGATATAGTTTAAGAAAATAATACGCGCGGTACGTTATAGTATTAACAGTGTTAAAGAGTTAGAGCGTATAAAGAAGGGGGAGGCAGAGGCTAAGTAGCTCTAATAGGAGGGGGCTTACCTGCCTTCTACTAGTTCTAATTATCTTCTAGAGGATTTCGTTAGGGACTAAGACGCTGTCTATAAGGGTGTCGCCTTATCGCCCTTAATATTAGCTAAGTTTAGTTTACTAAAGCTAGGGTTAACTAGTAATCCTAAAGTAGCTGTTAGGAGTGCTAAAGGTTCTTAATTAGTTCCTATAAGTTATCCTTATGTCTGTATCCTTTCTATTTAATAAGATACTATATTTCTTTATTTTTTTCTTATTTATTAATAATTCGTTTAACTTTATACTTTAGTTCGTTAGGTTCTATAATAATATAATCGTTAGTATTTAATCCTTATAGTACTAGTTTAAGCAGAGCGATATAAAAGACTAAATAGATTTTTATTATGTCTAGTAAGTTAAGTTTAAAGTTAACGTCTAAGACTTTCTAAATAATTTTAAAAGGTCTAAGTTTTTTATAATCTAATTTATTACTTAGTCTTTTTGTTTTAATATTACGTTATAAAAGATACGCGCTATCTCCCTCTTTAAAGGTTAGTCCCTTAACCCTTAATATGTTAGCGTATTTCTTTATTTATACCCTAACAAATTTAAGATCTTTAGTAATATTCTCTTAGATTTCTTATAATTTATTATAATCTACTACAGCCTTTAGTGCTTATAGTCCTTATTAAGGTTCTCTATATACTATAGGCTTAAATCTATAGTTTAGGTAGAATAAGAAGTTTAGTATGCTTTCTCTAATAGCACTATTATAGGCGAATTAGGCTATTAGTAGTAGTAGTACCTAATTATTTTAGTCGTAGTTAATATAATATCGTAGATACTGTTTAAGTATCTAGTTAATTTGTTTAGTTTGTCCGTTAGTTTATAGGTAAAAAGCGGTTAATAGCTTGTAATTAGCTCCTAGTTACGAAATTAGGGATTTCTAAAACTTAGATGTAAACAGTTTATCTCTATTAGACACGATTTCCTTAGGCAATCCGTAGTTACTAACGATATATTTTAAAAACGTATACGCTAGGTCTTCTGCCGTACTTAACTCTAAGTATAGGATAAAATATACGTATTTTATAAGTTAGTTAACAATAACTAATATACTGTTATAGTAGGTTTTCGTAAGTAGTTCTCTTAACTTTAGGAGTTTAATAATAAAGTCTAAAGAGATTAAGTACTAGGCTTCTAGTGGCGTTAGTAATAGTTATAATTACCTGTATAGCTTATATAGACTATTCTTACTTTTCTTATATATTTCGTAGTCCTTAATTACTAAGGCCACTTCTTGTTATATAACCTTTTAATCGTAATATTGTCTAATTCGTTGTTACGGTCAGATATCCGACAGTGGTGTTTTCTGCTAACAGGTAGCTGAGGTTGATACTTAAATAACAGTAACTGGTTCTCGTTAGCTTGTTGGTAATCTTGCTGGTCTGTTAGGCACACGGTGATCAGTCGTATACTCGGTAGGCGTGGGTAGCTCGTATAGCTTCACAACAGAAGGATAATCTAAGAGTCACTTATGGTAGAGTAAATTACGAAGTTGATTGCTGAAGAGCTATGGAAGTTAGGACTTGAGCGGACTTAAGGCCTTCCTATATACGGGTTGCTAACAGAGGTGATCACCTCGCCTAAGGTGATCGTAGTCCCTGCTTACCTTGTCTAAACGGTGATCATTCGAAGTGATCACCTACTTGCAGGTGATCATTCTTCTTATTAGCTGTACATCACGTGACCCGTTCTATAGTTCTTCCGTTCCGGGTCTGACCTGTTTGTGCCAACAGCCTTCCGGGCCTGTTAGTCTGTTAGTCCTCCTTACTGCCCTAAGCTACAGGGGTGGTTCTTTTTGGGTCGTAACATCAGGTCTCCCTTCTAAGGTCTGAGTCCCGCAGACCGTACTATAAGTAGGTGGTGTCTTCCTAGGTTGGGGAATGTCAGGTTTCTGCTTCCTTTAATGATGCTGACACTATATCCGGTCGCGTAAGTAAACGAAAAGCTTCTGGTTCTTAAAATTAATCGTTAAGTCGTCGTCGTTAAGATTTAGTAACTTCTATCGAACTCTTTAGTTACAACGTGATGCCTTACACTTTCTGTCGTGGTTGCGGCCTTCGCTGTCGCATAATTAAGTAATCGTCGAAGTGCGGGGAGTACGTTCGTCGCGGTAGGGCGTGCGATGCTTCAGGCGTCGCCCTTAATTCTTGTGAGTGTCGTGGTTTTTCTTTTCTAAGGCGTGCTGACGTCTCTCTTTCTAGTATTAAGGATTATTTCGGAGTCCAGGCGTCTGGAAAATAAAGAGGAGGCTGCTAAAGAGCTTCTTAGTGCCTGCCGTGACGCCCTGCGTCAGGCTTAAGCAGATCTAGATGAATCGTTAGCTCGCTTAGAGCGGCTTCGTCGTTAAAAGCGTTAGCTTGTAACTAAGGGGTCAGAGATAACTCGTCTTGGCCTTCAGTCTTTAGATAAGTTAGAAGAGGCTGAGAGGGCTGAGTCCGAGGCGGTGATCTCTATGCAATCTCATAGCGGTATAGATGTTATTAATTAGAGCGCAGTATTTAGTGATACTGTCGCAAGGGATCTAGAAGGTTTGTCCGGCGGTGTGGAACCTAGGTTAAGCGAAAATGTTCCACTAGCTCGTGGCAGTGTTAAAGGTTTGTAGCAGGTTCCTATAAGTTGTCTTTATGTCCGTAGTCTTACTATTTCATAAGGTACTGTTTTTCTTCGTTCTCTGTTCTTTCGTTGATAATCCTTTTGACTTTGTATTCTGGTTCGTGTGCGTTGATAATAATGTAGTCGTTTATGTTTACTCCTTGCGGTACTGGTTCTAGTAGTGCGATGTAAAAGACTAGGTAAATTTTTATTGTATCTAGTAAGTCGAGTTTAAAGTTAATATCTAAGATCTTCTTAATAATTTTAAAAGGTCTAAGTTTTTTATAGTCTAACTTATCGC
>LFIW01002521.1:0-17273 GCA_001625285.1 Colletotrichum incanum | reverse complement strand
GCACAAGATAGAGGGGTAGATTCAATTCTAGTCACCATTGACCCCCAAGGGAGCCTTCGTCAATCCAACACTCCGTACGGCGCCAGCCTCTAACACCAACCTAGCCTTTTTACGGTACGATATATAATTGCAGTCACTCCCGTCAGCCAGTTGCAGTCATCATTCCAAAAGTCAAAGCTAAAGCTACCATCAGACCTGTCACCGTTGTCGATATATTCAGATGACCTGGGTTTCGATGAATTTGCTCCTCCCGTTGAATATCTGTATCTTTCAGTGAAGGGATTTCGTTTCTCAATCGAGAGACTTCGTCATCCAGCATGGCAGCTTCGATTCTTAAGCTAGAGGCTTTGGCTTCTTGGCTGGTGGCTATCGCTTGCAGATCGGAGACTGCAGCCTTTAGGCAATCAGTCTCGTCTGTCATGTAGGAGGCTAGGACCTCCATACTGGAAACCATGTCTCTGATTTCGGAGGCCACTTCTTCCAGGTCCGAAGCTTCGTCTCTTTTGCCAAAGACTGCATCCTGCACTTCGGTGGCGCGTCGTCTTGACATTCTCGTCTATATAGATTGTAAGCTGTTTTCAATAAGAGCGCCTCATGTGAACCACTTACTGCCTGATGCTGACCTGTCTCTTGTAAGCTGCAAGCGCGATGTCCTAGAAATCTCAGTTTGGTGATTGCTGTTTTGATAGGTGGGCAATATATTGTGGGTACGACTAGAAGTGAAGGCAACAGTCTTACTATACGGGCCTTATGGGCTATTAAGTAGTTTGAAAAGACAAATCATGGAGATTTGATCCCGACTCTCGAGAGGTGATTTGAGGCTACATTAACACCCCCGTAGTAATATGACGCTAAGCATGACATTTCTCGTATTCTTACTGTACCCCTGGCCTGGCTTGCACATATCCCTCCAGTGACTTTAACCTTATTATCTTCAGCATCGGCGGTAGCCATCTGTTACGACGCCAAAGATCCTCACCGCAACTACCGCAGCTCTCAGTGACAGGATGTAGACCTTGCTGCATGGCTAGACCTATGAGAAAGACGGACTGGTACGAAAAGTACGTTTGGTATTGACATAGCACACCGGGATGGGACAGAAACAGGTAAAATGGCGTATTATTCCCTAACGGCTTACTTGCGTGATTAGTAGTATTTATGATAAAAATAGTAAGCTAGACTCCAGAATTTATGACGTGCACAATTGCCTACTCAATAATACGTCCAACACAAAAGTCGCATAGTGAGTGCCGGTTTTATGCTTGGCAAGCGACTGAGCAGCTCAGTCCTGAGGCAGTCGCTCATGGGTCAAGCTTTCAAAATGGCCCACCACCGGGTGCAGTTCTGGGCTTGCCGATATGGCCCTGCTGGGCAGGGGCGTGCACGTGGACCGTCCAGAAAGAGCTTTCTGTCATACACACCCTAGACCAAGGCGCCTCTTTTGGAGCGTACAGGGATCCACCGACCAAGCAACGGCTTCGTCGCGAGCGCTCAACAGGAGCACAGTAACCACCAACTATGACCTGGGGATTGGTTATTTAGTATTCGAACGTGATATGTCCAATTACAGAGGTCTCACTTCCGGCTGGTCACCGGCCAATCGAAATGTCGTGTCAGTCTTCGACTTCCTTCGACGTCGTTAGCGACTGGGTTTCTTCCATGTCACCTCCCACCGGAAGCCCTCGATGCTCTGCAATACCGCCAGAAGAGAAACATACCATTCGCGATTGTCGACACGAAACAGCGCTCTCCATGCGTGGTCTCGCCAGAACACTTCGCCCTGCGCTTTCCTCCGGCGGACAGGCGAATCGAATTCGACCCCACATCACCAACAGCGACGAGCATTGTCAGCCTTCCGCAGGGGCTCATCAGACTGCGCGCGTAGCGTTTTACAACAAGAAGCGTCAACCAGGGCGTCCAGCAAGAACAGCAAGAGCGGAAATCAAACACAGTGCTTCTGATTACAACTACAACGGATGCGCCATCGGCGACGCGGACGAAACAACAGAGTGGGAAGACTCTATCGAAGCTAGTGAGACTCTTGTGGAACATCTTCAGTTTGTCCGCCGTGTGGATTTGGATGGTACGGCAGCCGGTTGTTCTTTGATCACGATCATGTTGGAGCCGTCTGGACTTTGCACCAAGGACGAAGACGCGGCTGCAGGCGCGGTACAGGTAGAGGGGTCCTCAACGTGATTATACAGCATCATATTCGAATTGGATTGAGCCTTAACATAATTAATTAATTGAATGTGTCGTTGACATTCATGCTATCAGCCTGGGCAATAGGTCCTCCAGATACGGTTCCACGCGGACGGACTCTGTCCTACTTGAAAAGGGAATACTCTCTTATATCTACGCGCTCATGCATACAAGACTCTGGTTTCGATTCTGTTCTGTGCTGGAATCAAACAACGGTCGCTACATTTTACCGTGTTGACCCATGCGCAATCAAACTGGAGCAGGGGAAAAGAGGGAACCTCTCAAGAACCCAATGAGGCTATCTGACCAGCAGAGAATGGCTCAGGAACTGTGATAAGTCCATTTTGCTCCCCAGCAACATCCCAATTGTCGCCGTTTCCAAGCACAAGAGCCTGTGGTGGGACAGGCTGAACGTCGAAGCCGTGGGTCCACGTTTGGGACAGCTCGACCGGTGGATCTTGGATAAAAACACCAGTACTCAGGCACGCACCAGTAAAGCAGGTCTCGGGGAGCGACCTCTCCACGAAATAGCCACTCGAAGCGCCGTCTTCCAGTGGCTTACGCACCCCGCTTGTGTAATCAGGATGCCATCCACAATAGTAGTTGCAGGTTGGGGAGGGAAAGGCCGGGTCATAGTTGCCGAGGCTGGCAGTATCGAGGAGCTGCTGATCGCATAGGGATTTGAAAAACAAAAAACTTGAACTCATTAGCATTGATTCCTTGACTCCTGAAACGGTGCGGTTTTCTCTCACTTGATGAATGAATTGCAACAACAAGGAGGTAACATTTGGGTCGAGTAGTCGGGGGGACTCAGACTGCCATAACCATCGAACATCTGTTGCTGAAGAGCCAGACTCGAAGACGTTATTGTGGACGGTTGCAGCATTTGCACCGAGAACATATCCTTCAAAGTGGGTTCCCCAGAGGAAGTCAGCTTTGCAGGCGATAGTAATGAGTGAACCGCCGTGGCTTGGCTCGTCGTGTCGGAGCACGGCTCGACGTCTGTTTGATGGCGCGTGTCGTTTGTTGACAACGACGTGTCTTGCTGTGGCGGTGTCTGTGGTCTAGACGCGTTTTCAGAACGAAATTCAACCTCGGCCGGAACTGTCTGCATGGCCAGATCGGGCGTCAGCAAGTTTGGTATTGAGATTCGAGAAGCCATTGTCGTTAGGAGGGTTCGCTGAGCACGTCGTTGAATCTTTGGTTGTAGTGAAGCAGAACGTGAAGTACGTGACTGAGGGGATTGTCGTGCTATATAGTTTGGCTGTTTAAGTAGGACGTCTGGCGATCTATGGTAAATTACACAGCCGACGCTGGCGCAGGCGGTGCCGAGTCTTGGTCGCAACGGAGATGGAGGTGCTTGAGGTCTTGGGCGTTAGCTTGCATAAGCCCGGTTTTCCAACAGGCATTCGAGTTGGCGAAGTGGGAGGTGATGATAGCCAACGAACAGCCTGCATGTTTCGCCGCCATGTGAACGTGAAGATGAGTACAAGGGTCAGGACTTGCGCACGAAACCACGCCAATCACCGCCTGAGGTGCAGTCGGTTCAAAATCGGCTGTGGGCCTTGATGTTCGCATTGCTTCATCGCAGCCACTTATGGATCGGCAGGCCGATTGAACGGGACAACTTCTGTGCGGTACGACCCAGCCCGATGCGAAACGGCTTTTGATGACTTGAGTCGGCATGCCTTTCATCGCAGCCGTTGCTGGGTCCTCTTCGCCACCAGAGCCATGCGAGAACTCGCAGAATATCTGCTGTATTGCTGACAACACGCTTCCCAAAAGCAGTAATTGGCTCTTGGCACACCCGCATCACTTGTTCGTAAATTTGCCAATAGATTTGGAATACAGGGCCAAATGATGGATCTTAGTCATTCAATCCCTGTGGCTTGTTGCCGAGCTCGAAGCGGCAAACGGGCTCTAGGTCCTAGTTACGTCCGCAGGGGGGTTGGAGCTGTTTGTAGATTCAAAGAACACGGGTTCTCAGCTCCAAGCAAGGCGCAGTCATATGATTACCATCGATCAACGGACGACTGTAATGAAAAAGCCTGATGAGTCGAGGATGGAGAACCATGCCTTTTGTACATTCTAATGTACAGCTTTTTGCTTCCACGAACACTTGATCATTTCTTGCTAAGGCCATAAGCTCATCCCCGTCATTGATAGACATTCTACAGATTCATCCTTCACGAGGTATTCAATGTCAGACTCTCTAGAATAAAGTCATACTTCATCGGACTACACCATCCATTCGCGCACGATGCCACAAGTAACAACCATTTTACTGCTAATGTATCGTGACATGCGAGGTCGGTCGCCTGCTAGCGGAGACTTATGCCAGCCAGTCCCGCGAAGGTGCATCTCAACATTGAGGTTCGAATTCTATGCTCGCATCCTGCGTCACCGCCCATTTGAGCGGCTTCGACTCATATGTGGACAGAGAGTACTACAGAGGAATCCATTAAAGTCTTTTCCACGGCAGTTGGTGGCCTGGAATGTGAGACTCCTCCAGATGCCCCCGGCCCTTGTGGTAGTAGAGTACGCGGGTAGTCAGTTCATGGCCTTCCTGGTTAAACAGACTACAGAAACATCGAACCCTTGTGTAGTCATTGCTTTTATCGTCGTTTTTTTAAATATTTAAAGTCAACCGTAAATCTGCGCCCTGAATCCGCAAAAGGACTTCACCCTCGAACTTGGGATGTTTCAGCGATTCGGCCAACTCGGCCTTGTAGGCTTGTACTAGAGATCCCTGCTCCAGTCTATCGAAGCAGCTGTAAGGTGAAGCTCTCGACAGTCTTCACCATTGGCACGTCGCTTGAGGGCGGATCGGAAGAAAATGGGATTGGCTCCAAATTTGACGGCAGCTTCGTGCCATTTGTTGTTGTCAAAAAACATGTTCGTAACGTAATCGAGAACTTCCTTCGCTAACCTAGTCATCTAGGGAGAAGCAACGAATGCAGTTAGTCATGGCGACGAAAGCAAGTATTAGACTGTTAGCTACTGGTCTTTCTTATATACTGTATAGATTTTTCGCGCCTGTTTCTAGCCTTACTTCGAAGTAACTAAGGAATTAGAGAGCTGATTCTAGCTGCTGCCTAGCATACAGAACTTTAGTCACGTTCGGAGTTAGCGGCGAGATCTCACCGTTTGGAACTCCTTCTATAGACGCTAGGTGTCTTTAAGATTTCTGCTTGCCCCTGCTTCTGCTCATTACTCGTGAACAGTACTTTCAGATCGGCTGAAGCCCTTTTCTGACACAACAGGTAGCTTGCCTGGAGCGGGACAAGTAAAGAATTAATCCTAATACTAGATAACGGAGCGGATGAAAGATGATCTCCGTAATACCTTATGCTTCGCTCTAGAACCAGCCTCTAGGATTGTTTGGTACCCGCTTTGGACTCCCTTTCGAATTAATAACCTTAAAGTCATACCCCTCTTGACCCCGTCTAACAGGAGTCAGGAGTACATCGAGGTCGGCTTTCGTTAACGGCAAGTCTTGTCTATAACCGGTCTCTCTCCCTATATCACCGTTTAGGTCGGACTCTAAAGGATTACTACGAGCTATACTGTTTTCTGCTACCACAGAGTTTGTCTCGTTGATGACACTCCTAAATCTGCTGACAATGTCGGCAAGCTGCACCACAGCTTTGTTGACGTTGGCTATGAAGGTGGACCCCTTTAGGGCGACGCCTTTCCAGTAGTCAAGTTCTTGTCTGAGACGGCCGGAGTCTCTCACAAGTTCTTCCAGGCGTTTTTCCCTGCTGACCGGTGCTTTCTGAGATTGTATAGCGACGTCTGTGAGGTCGACTGCGTGGGTTGTTCCGCCTAAAGCCACGACCTTGTTGTCTATGTCGGTCGGTTGACTCGGCTAACCGGTTGATTGGCGAGGGCGTTTCAAGGGTCTGGTTGCCATGCCGCTGTGCTATGCGGATGGGCTTTACTGCCATCGAGATGCCAAACTTGGTGTAAAAGATCATTATATAGAACACGCAAGGGACATGTGATTGTAGAGTTTAAGAAAAAAGAAAAAGCTAGAAGATGACCAGAAGAGCTTGTTGCGAAGCCGAAACACCGACCAGTAAAGCGGACCAAGCTGCTGTCATTGCCGTTCTTTTAACGCGGACATCTATGACCTAAGAGGCGATCCAGTCTCGGCGAATAGAATGCGTCATAAACAGTTATGCATCTACGTCTCACTCCACGATTGTGTCCAAGCTTCTAAGACCATTACAGAAACTGCTATTAGAACAAATCGCTTAGCCAATTATGGCTTCTGTAAAGCCTAGTGGGCAGGAAACTCGTTTTTTTTTTTTTTTTTGGTAGATGATGTCGGACGTTAACACGAGTTTGCACACACAAAGAGCAGAATTTGCTTTTGCTCCAATAATATACCAGTCTGCAGCCATGTTGCGACACTATAAAAGTTATTATCGGCGTGACGTAAACAGAAACGATCGAGCAGCTATAGACGTGCTCCTATAGATTATAGACTCTATGTGGTAAGCTATACATTATTGTTCTATCACGGTGGGTAGCCTGCTGATGAAATCAGGACCAATCTGCTTAGACAAGACGAGCAGTGCTGCCTTGCTATCTGCCTGGCCGTCAACTGTCCCCATACCGGACTGATCGACGACACGTGGTACCCGCCGTTTAACAAAGTAAAAGAGGACATCAACAGCACCTCGGGAGACCGGTTCGTTGCCTATGTCATAAGCTGTCTCTGTGGGCCGCTCCAAGGCAAAGAGTTCGTCGTTAAGGTGGCCGCGCTTCTGGCGTGCCTGAAACTGCGCGACGCGCACGGGCAACCAGACGATGGCCCACCCGACAACAGAATTAACCTCCTGTTCGAGTTTAATAAGGCGTTGAACTTTGACTTTGGCAACATACCTGTCATTGTCAAGGTGCTGGAGCAGGTTCTGATGTTCTCTGCGCGGATATTGGAGATCCATGCGCCGGGAGACGCTGTCCAGCCGGGGCTGCTGCCCGCAACTTTCCACATATGCGACGATTCGGTGTCGAGGAAGATGCTTTACATGTACTGCTGCGTACGGATCTTGTTCCCCGACACTCACGAGTCGTCGATGCACCGGACAAGAGCTGTCTTTCAACTGAACACCGCAGACGCGTCCGAGCTGTTTCTCGACACGCTCAGCGACGAAGAGCTGGAGTCGGCAGGTCATTCGATGTGTGGCATGGATGAGGACCTATCCGATGAAGAGTATGCCAGCACGTCCGATGCCGATTCTAGCTTTGTCGGAGGCGTAGATATGCTAGAGGAAAGCTCGGAGTCCAGCATGGACGACGATGAGGATGATGTAGACTAGTCGAGGAGTCAGTTCTGAGAGCATGAGGGATGTTGTTGTGTGCCGTTTGCTTGTGCTGCTGGTTCTCTATAAAACATTGCTTTCCAAACAAATACTAGATCCCTCGCTTGATGTCTACGTCTTTTAAGTGGGCCAGCTTATGTCAGGTTCTTCTAAGCCTTCTGGGAATCCCTAGCGCGACCCTGTATGTTAAAGGGTTCTTCCCTAGGACAACCTGTATTTGAAAGCTAAGATGGGCTGCTTGCCGATAACTGGGTACGACGATGTGCACAACTGTTGCTGACGATGACGATGGCTCGTAGATAGTCTGAGAGCATTGTGGGCCTTGCCTTTCAGGGTCTTTCAAGCCCGGCTGCAAGTTGCGAAACACCAACTACAGAACGGGCCGTTGCCATAAAACTCGTTACGGACGAGCGGATACGTAAGACGGGGCATTGGTCAGTAGGCTGGCCACCGGCGCCGTAAGTGGCTCTGTTCTTCTCGCGCACGACTACGTGCCATCTTCCCTGCGTGAAAAGTACAGGAAGCATGTTTCGGCTGCAACGGTCGACGCCAAAAACATCTCTCCCAGCGCCTCATATAGCTCATCCGTCATGATGGTGTGGAGTACGCCGAGGTGTGCTCCCCGATATACGGTATACTGCTCCCGTTAGTGCCGAAACCGCGATGGTATCGCCGTTATCCATCTATCTTAGCATCCTCGCGCTTTCTTGTCAGTATGCCCTTAACAAGGTCCCGTCGGTCAATAGCTCCCGTGCTCCTGATTCTCCAGCTTGCTGTTGCGATCGTGAAGGCAACGTCGGCCGTTGAGGTTCTTTCGCAGGTTCCCTCATGTGCTGTGAGTATTTGCGACATCATCCAGATCTCCGTCATACTGATAAGTCATCCATTAAGTCGGAATGTATCAGCAGCACATTTCTCATGTCCGACTGCGATCCAGAAGACGTGACTACTTGTATCTGTTCTAGCATCGCCATCCAAGCGGAATTATCGGCATGTGTGTAAACACACTGTCCATTTGGCGATCAACTAAGTTGGCTTCGCCGTCTCTATTCACAGTGCCATTGTAACTAACCTGGCGAAGCTGCAGCGACGGTAGAGGGAGTCCTATGCGAAGCGTATCCTAAAGAATCGCGGAGGCAGGAAGTCCGACGTACGCTCGTTATTAGCTGCAGTCTCGTGTTTCTCGTCGTGACACTTCGGCTTTTTACACGGATGAAGTACGCCGGTGGCCTGTGGGGGGACGACTATACGACTATCTTCGCCGCAGTAATTGGTCCTAACTCCCCCGGCGAATTCTTCTGATGTCACCTAACAGGTCCTTCTTATCACTCTGACCGCAGTCTACCTGCACATTACAAGCATTGGGTTCGGCATGCACTATTGGACGATACCAGTGGGGAATGGCATTGTTATCCGCAAGGTTCGGGAATCCGGGCCCGCCGATTGATTGTGATGCCTCGCCCTAACGTCGAGTCAGATGCTTTACGTCGGAAACTTGGTCTACACCGTCCTCCAAGCCGCCGTGAAACTGTCGATCGTGCTTTTCCTCCGCCGCATCTTCCCGTCGCAAACCTTCCGGAGAATCGCTCAGGGCATCGAGATTGTCCTCCTGCTTCATGGCACGCTCTTCACCATCCCCTTTGCGGTGCAGTGCACACCCGTACGATCGATCTGGGATCGCACCATCACCGACCGTCGTTGTTTAAACTTACCGGCGGTGGGATACAGCAGCGGCGGACTCGCCATGGCGGAAGATATCGCCATCTTACTCCTGCCGATCCCCCACGTTTGGCAGCTGAAGATCTCTCTCCCGCGGCGCCTGGCAGTGATTGCGCTGTTCAGCGTCGGTTCCTTGTGAGTCAGATAGCCGCCTTCTGGCAGAAGGGGAGTAAAAGAAGGCTGACGCGGAAGGTAGCGCCTGCGTGACATCGGCCATCCGGATCAAATATCTGGTAGAGTACAGCACCACGTTCGACGAGACGTGGGACCATGTCGATATTGTGGTATGGTCATTCATCGAGCAGTCCACGGCGATGCTATGTGCGAGTCTACCCACTCTGCGATTGCTGCTTGTCAACATTGCGTCCCGACGTCGGCCCGCATCATCCGAAAGCTTTTTCCACCAAGAGAGTCAGAAACAAATCTGGAGTTGGTCTTTTAGTAAACCGAGACGAAGCCGTATGCGGATGCAAAAAGGCAGCAATGCCGTGTCCCCACAAACCGGTGAGGGTGTTCTCGTGACGACAACGGTGGAGGTCGACCGCCAGTCCTACATGGCCATAGACGTGCCACCCTTTCCACCACCTGCCTACTCTGGGCCGAGGAATAATGCATAACAGTACATTCCGGCAGAGGAGATCATCTCCTATGGATATTTCTTTCAGCGGCGAGGGATCTCACATATTGATGAGGATAGAGCATCGACGAGGACAGAGCATTGTCGAGGATAGAGTATCGACGAAGATGAAGCAGATAGAAAACTGGAAACTATGAGACGCTAATTATAACTTGGCTGCCAAATACCTTATTATGTATAGTTCTGGTCGGTTGGTTGTTCCGCCAGGGGTGTCCATCGCTTATGTTGTTTCGGTACCGATGACCGGGAGAGCCTACTGTGCGCATGGGCCGGGTAGGAGGGGAGACGGAACTGTTGTCGACGGCAAGACTCAGCCCATGGTAATAATACTGTTACAGTAAGAAACCGGCGGGGTAAACTGGTGCCCGGGGCAAGTATAGGTGGCCCAGGTCGAAGGCGGGCGCGGATGCGATCCCGTCTGGCCGTCTCTCATGTCACAAGGTGTGGCCATCAAACCAAACGCCTCGATCCAGAGCTCTATTGATTCATCCTGAGAGCAGTTGGCGGCTTAGAGGCAGAGATCCGGGCCACTCTAGGCCGCTCGGGAATATGGAGGTCAATCTCCGGTTCGTCATATCAATCCTCTTCTTCGCCCTGTGTTTACCCCTCGCTATACGGTACCATGCTGGGTGGTAATAAAAATAAAAGCCGTAGTACTCTCTCACATGTTCTTGTCGCGCTGAGCCCGCTTGGTGCGTGCCTCCCCAGTCAGCCAGCGGATCTCGACTTCGTTCGCCATGCCTTAAACTCAGTATTAACTTCAAACATTCCTTGCTGCACACGATAGTGGCCTTCGGCCGTTGTTATCCTTCCAGTCAGAGCCAACTGTGCCCCATATGCGGCCTTTTCACAACAGAGAGGCGCAAATGTCTCAATGCCTGGGGTCATTGAGGCGGAAGCGGGCTTGAGGCAGTCTTGCTTGAGGACTAAATGTGGGCAAGAATAACACACATTGCCTATCAAAAGTGATCATTGTGAACGAGCTGCTAATTGGGCATTGTTGACAATGATGTGGGTGAAGACGTGGCTGCAGGTGGGCTGGGATCCGCGTCATTGCTTCTCTAGAGGAAGAAGAGCAGTTGAGCTCTTTACTTTGCGGAAAACTGGGCGAGATACTACCTGGTGGATATCCCGGTCGACTGGAGCCAGAATGGCTGATGGACCAGCTGTAAACCGAAAGCCACAAATGACCTGCTCGGCTCCCTTCGCTCCGGTTGCGTCGTGAGCTGCCCAGCCCTTGATTACTGCAAGTACAGTAATGACTCCCGGTTCAGCCAAATATGACTTGCTGCAATTTTGAGGTTCTTTGCGCCCGAAACCGTATATAAGAGCTTACTCATACCTTTGGGAAGCTCACCTGAGTGATTTCTTGGACCTTCACACCAAACCAATTTATTGGCTTGAACTGGGTGTAGATCCTCTAATTCTTTCCAGCCACCCGTTTAGCATATCGCACCTGGTACCGAGACCAATGGACCTACAACAGCCTGAAGGACCCGCCTGGATCGATAAATGGAAGAAGGCTAAAGACTGGGATGCCTTAGTCGACTTGAACACCGAGTTTATTAAACTGAGCGCAGACGGTATCCAAGACGTCTACACACCTTATCACCTTGGCCCCCTCGATTCAGAGTCTCTCGAACTGGTATCTGCGCTGCTTCGACTCCATGAGTATGGCATTTTGACGACGAACAGCCAGCCAGCCTTGGTAAGCTCTTGCTACTTTAATGAAGACGAAGAGTGGATCGACGTCCGTCAAATACCTTTTGTGGAATTCTTTTTGCGGCTTGATGGAACCAAGCCCATGTATTTTCTCGAGCGTCTTTCTAGAGATCGTAATCTCATAATTACCGCAGTTATGTACGCGCATGGTGTGGTCGCCACGGCCCTACCAGATTGTGTCACTGCTATACCATTATCATTCGAACGGGTGCAAGCGCAAATGCCGCAGATCAACAAGTCAGCAGAATGGTATGTGACAACAGCCACGCCTGGCGAGCCTCTCTCTCTTGATGATTTTGGTTTGGAAGACATTCCGGCCATCTGTAACGACTGGGTTGTCTCTTGTACGGTGATGCCTATGCATGACGGTGATTTGTACAAGGAGGTGGAAAACGCTATGTTCCTGCAGAAGCTGGAAGTGGTGGATATTCTAGTATCTATTGCCGACCATGCTAGAGAAGCAGGGCTGGAATTCAGTCGGAAAAGCTCCCTTGAAGACTCGGGAAGCTAGGCTACGACTGACGAGGATGAATACGAGGGTTCATTCGTACTGTAGCTGTTGTCGACGTTAACTAGCGGCAAGTGGATCTTAATTATTGACGAGGATAAAGCATCTATGAGGATAAAGCAGATAGACTACTTCTAACTCTGAGACGCTAGCATTGTGACGGAGTTAAAGATTTCGGAAGGCAGCGTGATGAGCCATGATGCGCAAGCGAACATCGTAGCCTTCAAGAAATAACGGATGCAGGGGATTTCCTCGCGAGGATGTCATTAAGGGTGTGCGGTATGGCAGCTATATCCCGAAAACAGTTGATATGCTGGCCTCCTTGTCTGAGATCACATCACTTAAAAGGCTTCAAAACGTGACGTAATTGTCCAACAACTACAATGTCGTTTGGTTGACATGGCTCGTGATGGTCAATCTGTGGTCAGCATCCTGGTGTAAGCAGCATCGGCGGCGTCGGCCGTCTATTGCTGTCAAGTGGAGTTGCCGTCTCTAATGCAGGGCTTCGTGAAGCCGTCTTCTATCTACGGTGGCGGAGAAATGGCCAATGGCCTACCTGGAGGCCTCTCCATGGTCTACCATGTGCTCCATGTTGCGTCGCAATCGAGAGCTTAGACGCTTTGTGTACACTCGGCCAGCGATTTTCGTGGAGTACGGCCGGCTGAGCAACGTCGAGAACATGATTTCGCTATACGTTGAGCCTAGTTCGGCGGCCTGCTGCGCTACCAATGGATCTTGGTATCAATTCGGCGAAAGATGGGGACTGTTGCACGAAAGGCTCAGCGATCAGGCCAGAGAGCGGGAAGTGGAGACCTCAGAGAAGATATCGCAAGAAGCCTAAAAGAGACCTTGTCAGAGATGTTTTGCGCTTTTCTGGCGTCATGGTGCTGGTCCTGTTGGCGCTTGAGATCAGAATCACTTATCGGATGCGACGCGGTGAAATGAGCGGCGATCGACAAAACCCCATCATATCGAATTTTTAGCCATATTTCCACAACAGCGCGGGGAGGGAAAAGGAAATGGCTTCCTGAGGCGGTCGGCCGTTCTCCGATGCTCCTCTGTAATGCGCAAATGTGCACCCGGCTGTTCCTGATGATTACGTGCAGGATCACCTGCCTCCAAGAGTTGCTTTTGGCCGTTGGCCAGAGCGTTCTTTTCGGGCTCCCGCCAGCGCACGCGGTGTTGTGAAAGTACCGTCGACCGGGAAGGTTAGAGAATTCCTCAAGGCGGGGTGCGGCAACGAGATGAGGCCACAAACGGCTGCTGCTGCGCCCCAGACGGAGACATCCAGTTTCGGCTTTTAAGGCTTCACTTCACGTAAGCAGTTTCCGGTTCTTGTTATTCGACACGAGATTCTTGGTTGTGAGAGACGTTGTTGGACCTGCCTACCTAAGAGCCAGAACATGCCCCCTGTATTACATTGCCATACGATGTCGAGCACCCAGCGGCCTAGGCTTTTGGCGCGCCACTTTGGCTGCCGCTCTAGATGTCCCGGCAATGGCCTCAGCGAGAGGAGGGATGTCGCCAACAGCAGCTGGTTTTCAATACGGGTTCCGTCGTACGTTGTAGCCACTTTGGGATCTTCATTCCGGCGTCGAACACCTTGTCATCGACCACTCCATGGTGTATGATACCAGGTAGGGCAACGGGTACTGTGACAGCCCGAAAATAAGAGTATCGGTCGGAGAAGGACGCCCCCGAGGAATCGATGCGGCTTCCACGACATTGCATGTTGTTGGCGAACACTTTATTTTCGATGTCGGGCGTTCATGTGCCAACGCAGCAAACCAGTTTGAATCGATGGATCCCGCGCGCGCACCACCCGTTCCTCCTGAAATCAGTCCCCCTATATTTCCTCAAAAATCACAACGTCTCCTATCTCATCATCACGATGTAGACGCCGACCAGTAAGTCAAGGCACGCTGCATGCCGGCACAGACATGTATGCCGCAGCATACCTTTAGCGGGGAGCCGGTCTCCCCACAGCCGGCTAAGACAGCCGACGAATCACCGCCGAGTACCGACAACAAGATGGGCGAAAGCGGACGGAAGATGACATATGTAGAGCTCATTCACACGGCACTTCTCGGCAGGACAACGCAGCAGATGCGGCTCAGCGAACTCTACGATTGGTTTAAGAAAAACACCAGGAGAGCGAACAGGGGAAACAAAGGATGGCAAAACAGCGTTCGCTCGAACCTCAGCCAAAACAAGGTTTGCCGACGTCTTCCAGGCCAGCGATCTGACGTTGTACCCCGCTGACTCGTGCGAAACAGGCCTTTCAACGACTGGACGGGAAAGGCTCGTATTGGCGTCTCGTAGGGGCGGGCTTGACGGCGTTCCAGCCAACGCGCAAACCTCGAGCGAATCGCAGGGAAAAAGTCAAGGTGCCTACTGCAAAGAGAAACAGCGTGGCATCACCCACGTCGTCGTGTGCATCTAAATCGTGCGACGTTCCGCAGGAGAACGTGTCCGAAGTTCGCCACGGCCACAGTAGCCCTTGGAGCCTCGACAATTCCACGTCCCCCGGGAAGAGCCAGCTCGAGGGCGACCCCTCTTCCATTTATTCAACGCCGAGTCTGATCATTTCGACGCAAGACGACTTGAAGTATACACACGATCCACTATGGGCTTGGAACCTGGACAGCAGACGCTACGTCAACTGGCCGTACTGCAGCTGCTTCTGTAGCCGACACCAGCTTGGCTGGACAGACATAAGTGGCACGTTGCAGTTGCTTGCCAGCACTCCCAGGTTTCCTCCTACATTGGCGACTGCCGGGGTGGGTTCGAGTCCTCACTCGAAAACGTCCGTTCATTGGGCGACGTGATGGTTGAACATCTTGCGTCTTGGCGTCATGTAGTAGAGTATTGCAGCATTGATGGGCCGCTGCCGAAAGGCGTATGAGTAGAAACATGAACTGTGTACGGACTTGTGCCACAGAAGGCAGACAGTGAATCTGACAGAAAAAGAATAAAAAAAGAATAAAAAACTGTTTACCGCTTCTGAAAGTACATCAGATTGGCCACGTCAAGGTTGGCAAGGGGATCGTTCAACACCTACGCCACACACGCTCGGTGATCGACTACCTGACCCGACTCTGTCTTACGACTGCCATCAGTCAAGAGTGACGCTGCTTATGGTGTTCCAGCTCTGGTGCACTGGTCTCCTGGTCCTGGTTCTGGTCCTGTTCCTGCTCCTGCTCCTGCTCCTGGCCCTTGTATCCAGCTGGCTTACCCCCTACTGCAGGTGCCCGCGCAATCGCGAACAGCTGTCAACCGCTCTGGGTTTGATCAGTTATTCGGCCGGAAGTGTCCTCATGGTGCTGGCCAAGCGGTCAAAGACAGTTTTGGATCTCCCCAAAAACATCGGGCTTCGAATCCATCTACCCACAGCTCGTTTTGGCTTCTGAATTGCCCGTATACTACTATAAGACAGACGCGTCGTCTCCTTTGTAGTAGACTGGCGAGCGTAACCCCATGGCCATAATGACCCGTTGTAAACACACCGGCTGGCTGCGCGTGTCAACCAAAGACAAGGCCTATGTCATTGAAAGTTCAGACCGTGCCCAGAGACTGCTGGAGAGCCTGCCACGTCCGGACAGCCAATACCCAAGTACACTCGTGTTGATAGGAAATGCGACCAAGCGGGTCGCTATGCAAAGACTTGGAGTAGACATCACCCGACCCAACACAACGCGGGGTCACGGCGAGATCCATCTCTCTCTGGCCCCGGTCGGCGTCTCCGGCGGGCGGCCCACCCTGATTGCCGACGCCGATATCCCGCCCCATAAACGGCTCGGGAGGCCGAGAAAGTCTACGCTCTGTCATGAACTCGTAACAAGGTCAATATCGACTGCGCACAGCGCAACCATCCCGTCCACAACGGTGGCATCGGGTGACCATGTCTACAACCGCATGCTTTTCCCGTTTGCAGATGTGGTCTGCCTTTTTGCCGATGATGTCGGCGGTGTAGAGATCGTCGCCCAGCGGCTTGCGTCGTGGCTGAATTTAGAAACGCCGTCCACATCGTCGGTGCGTCCCTGGTTGGTCGTCGTCACGAACGGCGGCGAAGAGAACTCCGCACGCTGCCAGTTACTACAGGCCGTCCGCAAGAGGACAGACGTTCATGCCTCCGAACGTTTCCATGGCGTCCGCGTCATCAGCCTGGCCGACACGTCTCCCAGGTCTCTGCGACGCCATCTCCATTCCCTGCGTTGGGACATACTGAGCAATGAGCTTTCTTATATGGCCGAGACCAAAAGAGTTAAGCGCGTCCTCGCCAGTTGCCTTTTCTCGGCCACCCATCTCGCCGGTCTTCTACGCCACGCCACGGGGCAACTCGGTGATGCCGACGCCCCGCCCCTCAACTTTCTCGCCGTCTCTCGGCTGGACAACCCGGTAGCGGCAGACCTACAAGCACACCTCGCGCGGTTTCTCGCACATTGCGACTCCGTCGACGCACTGAAACGATTCGCCGTGCCTGTCGTCGCCTCCAGCTTCCTGCTGGACCATTACCCCCCAGGCATGCACCGTACGTCCCGCGGGCTTTGGCCAACCCTGACTGTTACTGACCATCCCGCAGTCTTTGATCCGCGAGACGTCTTCCAGATGTTCTACAAAGACGTATGCTACAACGTGTGTGGCGCCGCCGTTCTGGCGCACGAAGGATCCACCGACTTCGTCTTGCCGTCTCAGTTCTCCAAGATGATCGAGGCCCAGATGGCCCGTATGTTCCGGCAGCTGACGATGGGCCAGTCCGCGGCGTCGCTCCATCGACAGCTTGTCTCCGCCTTCGCGGAGGACTGGGGACAGCTTCGGTCTGACAGCACATGTTTCCACTGTCTACGGCGTCGCCCGCAGTTCTTCCCCGACTGTGGCCACGGCCTGTGCATGAATTGTGTCAAGGTCTTTGGTGTCGTGGGCGCGGCCGATCCGTGGCTGATCGATGTCGACGAGTGTCTACTTTGCGGACGAAACGCCGGCATGCAGATACGAGTGAAGCCGGACACCGCGTCGGTCCGAGTGCTGTGTATTGACGGCGGCGGGACGAGGGGAAAATACCCCCTCAAGCTTCTGAAGCAGCTCGAAGACGACATTGGCCTGCCGGGCCACCCTGTGCAGAAGAACTTTGACGTCGTCTTCGGGACCAGCTCAG
>LFIW01002516.1:0-13734 GCA_001625285.1 Colletotrichum incanum | reverse complement strand
TGTGTTTCCCCCCCCCCCCCCCCCCCCCGGCCCCTTTTTTTTTCACCGCCCATGCTCACGTCGTCCACTCCAGGCAGCGCGCCTTGCGATCTTTCCTCATCACTCCCCTCGGAACGGCCAGCCTTGGAAGAGATCAAGTCCCGCATGTTAATGATAATGCCCGACGAGCATGAAATTCATTCTATCCTGTTTTTAACTGGCTCTGAGAGCTTGTCTTTTTGGCAATCCAATCCTAACCTAATGCTTATCCAATGTCTACACCAGTCAAATCGACATTTCCAGATCAGGCCGATTGTCTTTTGCGCGCTCCCGTCGCACAACGACGTCTCCCCGACGTCGTTGCTAAAGTCACTAGCCACAACGTACCCGCGGGCATTCGGGCTAGTTCTTCTCGGGGCCAGCTCGACAGTCCTGATGCCCTCGTGTGTCGTTCCTTGACCCCGCCCGTTGCCCGTTGCCATGGCTGCGTCGTCTTCATCCCTATACCTGATTCCTGCCTCCCCTGATTAACGTCCCGCTCTTGACTGCAGTATGGCTACTTTTGTTTCGACCTTGCACAAATATGCCCTGCTGCACCCTTGCCCAATATCCAGACCGTCGTCGATTCCGCCCTCATCAATTTTCAAAGCCATACCGTCGCCAGCCGCCTCCAGACTCAGATCTACGCCGACGGCCCCAAGCTGCGCAACATCCGAAGGCTCATCGAGAACCAGCTAAGCGAAGAGGATAAGAAGAAGGCCCTCAACGTCTCCAAGAAGTCGAACCGGAACCGGTGCTCAAATCGACTCGACAAGTACTTTACGCAGCTCGACCTCTTATGCGGCAGTCGTAACGTCTGGCTGGCCGATCACCACTCGGCTGACTCTATCATCTACGAGTCCACCCTCTGCCTCATCAACATCGTCGAATGAGCCATCAAGTGTGGCAGATGTCCAGAGACCCTGTGGACGCCTGGCGACGGCGGTGAACTCTATAGCGTGCGCTACACTAAGAAGGCACCAGGATCCCAACTAAGAAGGCGCAGCCGAAAGCCGCGTTGCATCTCCGGACCCCTACTATCCAGGCCAAGTTGAGGTCAGCAATTCCGAAGCATTCGAGGCTGATGACCCCACGCAACTCACAGCGAACCAAGAAGCCACCGACGACACAGCCCAACACAACGTTACGCCAGCTCCGACTGAATAGGTCAACTCCATAGAGGAAACCCAAGTCCCGCAGGCGTGCCAGCGACTATCCCCCAAGTCTCCTTTCATCTACAGCGATGCCGAAGACGGGCGGGCACCAGGCCAAGACCTTGAGAACATACCGCATTTCTCCTCAGGACTGTTTGACGATAGCGTCGACTGCAACGACGACGTTGTTGAACAACCGGGCTTCACAATGGGTGATGCGTTGCCCGTTTTCCAAGACCGCCCGGGCGGTGATGCTGCGTCTCAGTGCACCAAGCCCCCCGCGAGCTCTTCAAAAGTAGCGGGTAGAGGCGGCCTGTGAGTTCCTACACTTCCACGCATCGATGAATCCCCCTCACCGATATCGACATCCAGTGTCTCGCCTACCACCTTTAGTCCCGCCTTTCAACTTGCCGTCATGCTGTCGCCATCCCCTCTGCCGACGTCCGTTCCAGCTTTGTCGCCGTCAAGCGACCTGCAAAGGGCTGAGCGGAGCGCCACAGCTACCCCCTCCCCTTCGCATCCGGTCCGGCTTATCAGGATGATGAAACAACAACGATCAACTTGGCGAAAGTTACCTGCCGCAAGAGGCGGCCTTCCTCTGACCAAGCTCTAGATCCCAAGCGGTCATACGCCCAGGTATCGACGTCATCCTTAGACTTCACCTTTGACGAGACATGTCTCCAGCCCGGGACGCGCGTTACAGGTACGGCCATCTTCGAGATTCTCTGTGTGGTCATGGCTCTCTGCCCACTGCGAGCCCGCGTGATTGACCCGTTGCTGGTCGAAAAGGCCATGGAAGGCGGCCGCATTCCGCAACGCGTCCTCGAAGATGTCGCCAACTACCCACGTGCAACCCTCTTGGTCCCGGTCCTCCTGCGCCACCACTGAATTCTTGCCGCCTCGCTCCCGAGAGGCTGAGTCCGAGTACTGGACTCGCTGGCATCGGCGACGAATGTCACTCTGCTCAAGACTGCGACTCCAATGCGACGGGCTGGCCAGACCCGCCGACTGAACGATCCGCAGCGACGGCAGCGGCGGCGACGGCCAGAGCATGATACCTCCCAGCCACGCCGCAGCATATTGTGTTCCTAGACATTGGGAAGGTTCATCTTGCACCCCTTTCCATTTTCTCTCCTTGCTGTTTGTTTTGTGGAAGGGAAAACTTTGCTGACATGCATGCTACCGGGTCGAAGGACCCAATGTGCTTGCTTAGCCTGCGGCAGCGACGGGAAAGCAGGGCAGTTTCTGGATGACGCGACTGAGGAAGAAGTGCCGTATACCAAAAGGAACTGCCGACGGGGTAAAACGGGGCCGCTGGGGAAGGGTAGTTGAGATGGTGTAAGTAGAACGACTGGTGCCGTGGGCATGTCCATGCTTGCACAAAGAAGCCTAGCCTTGGCAATATTGTCGCGCACCACCCGTTTCTTATTTCTACCCATCACCCTTCTGAAACTGCCGGCCGCCACCCCCCACCCTGCAGGTCCGGGCCGTACCAGTACTTTGGCCGCGAGATGGTGATACCAATTGCCGAGAAGATCCGGAGCCGCAGCCTGTTCGCGGCCCTATGCTCACAATATTTCGGCTCGCCGAGGCGCAAGGTAGGGGCTGTTGCTGTTGCCGTCGAGGTGAGAGTCGTTGCTGCAGCCGTTATTAACCACGTAGCGTACCTCCCCCAGTTGTACTAGGGCGGTGAGGCGAAGCGGCCTTGGACAGCCCCACTCGGAGCTAGGACCGGATGTTTTCCCCGGCTTTAGCAGGGAAATGTTGCTGACGTCGGAGACGGACGAAGGGGGCGGGCGACGGGGCATGCGTTGGGTCCAAGGTGGTTGTTGACGCACCGCTCGAACCGGCATCTTAGCCACAAAAAAAAAAAAAAAAAATGGCGAGGAGGTGTTGGAAGAAACGTACTAAGCGGGTTAACTATGATGCCGCTCGATGATGCTGTGGATACAGGGAGGACAGGCACGTTTCAAGTAGGGGACTTTTGTAGATATACCCGGCTTGTTCTCGCCGTCAGCGCTCCAGGATCAGACGGAACCGATGGCGGCTGGTATGTGACATGGACGATCACCGTCAAGGAACGACGCTCGGAAGGTGGGAGACGAGATCCTTCGTTATCGCCGCGGCCGGCACCTGTGCGCCCGGCAAGGCGAGGAGAAGTGAAGGGAACGTCAAACAGAGTGAGCAAAGATAGGTGGCCTGATGTCGCCGTCCCAGCCCGGGAGGGCCAGCTCCTCTGGTTTAGGGCGCGCTTAGAAACCAGCGTCATCGTCACCAGAGAGAGACCAACTCGCCGGCGCCAAGTATTTCCTGGAATTTGGAATAAAAGAGTACAGCGCAATTTCGATCTTGTAAGTTAATGTGGCGAGACGGGCGGGTTTTGAGAGCGACAAGTTCAAGGAGGACTTGCGTGCCCTGCGTGATGATGCTGTGGTAATATCGCCCAAGGGTGTGTGTCATTGGCGATGGCTTCGGATGTATACGGTGAGGTCCGATTGATCGCTGGCTGCACAAATTCCGGCGGTTTTTGGAGGAGAATTGTTTCTCTGTAGATAAAGAAATGCGCCCGCATGTTACGAGAGTTCGGAGGATGAGGTTGGTTTTTGATTGGGTGTCGCCGAGGATAGTCTTGGTCGAGATGGGCTTTGTTTTTACGCTAGTGTGTCTTGAGCTGGGGGGTGGGAGCGCGGGGTACGGTGCTCTATTAATACTCTGTCTATGACAGGTATATCACCCCTTTTAAAATAAACAATACATGGAAAATTTAACAAGATACAAAGTCCCCGTCGCGCTCCCTTTACCGAGCTGAATCCCATCTACACTCGCCTGACATCGTCTAATCACGAACCCTTCCCCTTTAACCAAGGGCCTCGCTTGATGGACCTTGTTCGTCTTGCTTTTTACTTGCTACTGTTATTCTAACATCCTAGCCTAGCATTCTTGCATACGAACTTGGCGACATTCACTACCAGCTATTAAGATGTTAGCGCCCTACTGTCGCGTGGTCCAGTTAGCCAGCGTAAGCACGCTAAAAGTAAGGAGGCTTCTTTGGTCACTCGTGTAAAGAAAATGACCCTGCTAACACCTACTAATGTGTTTTCCCTTTGCTTCTAGCTGAAGGCTCAGTCGGTTCTGGCCGCCGTTGCCGGACTGGATGGAGGACACTTTTGCCTCGGCAAAGGAGGTCGCCAAGAGTTTGAATGCCCTCATCGTTCTGAGCCATGATCCTGCTACGCCATCCTCGTTCTCGACATCGAAGGCGCGATACAAAGCAGCGGAGCGAGGCCGGAGGCCCCGCATGAGCCATGCGAGCCACGTGAGTTACAGATTTCAGAGCAGCCTCAAGGACGCAATGAGGAGGAGGAGGAGGAGGAGCTGGTGTTTGTGGAGGTAGTTAAGATGGCACGGTATAGAGGTTGATATTGTAGTTAAAAGGTCTGGATATTGAGTGGGGCAAAAGATGGAAAAAGAAAGCAAACGAAAGTCCACTTTGTAAATGTGTTTCAGCTAGTGTGCTGTTTCTCTACTCTTTTTTTGAATTTCATTCTTTTTTTCTTCTTTTTAAGATGCCTACGTAGGTTCAGGACTAAGTATCATTGAGCTTCATGCTGCACGAAGTACGTTTTTATGGATGTGTACTACGAGATGGTATTTACCGACCCGTCGATGTTGTGCCCTGCCTACGTTGCGCGAAGCAAACAATGCTCCAAGGACAACGACATGGCCTGCTATAAAGAGCACAAATACACCAGGTCGCGCCTCCACAGATAGTAAAAGTTACGACTAGATTCTCTATTGCAGGCCTTTGCAAAGGAGGCCTTTTGAGAAGGGAGTAGGTAATGCCAGTGCTGGCAACCATGCAGGGTCCACACCGCTCTAAGGATGAGAACGGCGTGTCTGTTCGATATCAGTAATGATCCAACCGCCTGCCTCGGGGAGTAACGAACCCTCGCCCTCTGTGTTAAGGTTGTTAGAAGTCTCTACTCCTGCATCTTGCCTTGATGTTCTCGTGAACCTGCGGTTGTTGATTTAATAGTATTGGCTGGGATGTATGAATTTGAGCGTGGGAGAGATGTCGTGGGGTGGACCCTCTCCATGATCAATCGGTGTAAGTTAGCACCGTCGTCCAGAATTAAGTCGCTGTGGGCGTTCGATCCAAACCACGCGCCGACGCTCTTGCAGTTTCTCAGCATAGACACCTCCTTGCCGCCCTTTCTCCCACCCGAGAGCTCGTTTCTGCGCGAGGTGCAGCCCGAAATGGAAAAGTTGCTGGAGAGGGCTTGTACTGTGGACAGTCTCTGCAGCGAGTGGGATTCAGAAGGAACTTGGCTGGGGCTGTACTGGAGGTGGGATGTTGGTGCCCGCTTGGACAGAAGTTTGGGAGCGACGTGGCTGTTTCTAATACGTTGTGGTTGTGAGTTTCCCTATGCCGTTTTTTCCCGCCTAACGGAACTCCTAGAACAAGCGAGAAAAGAAGATGAAACCAGGGATCTGGTCTACATAAGCTAGGTTATATGGCTTTATGGCTGAAAGCGCTCGCGCGTGCCGTGCGTGGATCTAAGAGAGACATATCTGTGGGCGAAGCGGCTTAAGGTTGATTAAAACTGCATAATGCATGGCTGACGATGGTGGAATGGACTATAACGGTGGTAGGTGAGTAGGTGGGGGCATATGTGGTATCCATGGTGAAGCAGATAAGCTCCGCACATCTCGGCGGGGAGGGCGGCCGTGAGAAACGCGGTCACAGAGGCGGCACTGGGGGGCGGCATCGGGATAGACAGCAGTTAGATAATAGCAGTAGGTAGATGTCGTTCCACTGGTTTGCGTCCTCCAGAATATGCTGGTTCGGGTCAGCGTTGTTTAAGTAGCATCGTCCTGATCCTCTAGACTAGGTGGGCAAAAATAGCGGCGCCAACAACTCTTACTCTCGCTGTGGTTGGCGATTTGTCAACGAATGAAATGACAAGTTTTCTTTGTTGCTGGTTGACCACCTACAACCACTCAAGGTGTCAAGTGGAGCCAATGACATCAATCACCTGCAAAGCCAAAACTGGCTTCTATGCAAGCCCGTAGCGTAGTTTACTGCACAATCTTTGGTTGCGGGAAATCTCAATAATGGCTGTGAGAGCCCGCCGGGGCGCATTGCGCATATATGGAACCGCTGAGGCATAATCTACGTGTATGCGCACACTCGAGCACAGAATTGGCCGAGGCGAAAAGTGCACCGTTCCGGAAGTACTATCGCCAGTTCCGCTTGGCGCTCAAACTGAGGAGTGGCGCAAGAGAGTCTGCTACTATGTAGCTGGGGGCTGTGGCTAGTGCCCGAAGAATAGGTGGCTGCTCGGGTAGAGCCATCTGCACTTGGTCCTCGAGCAGGTGACATTAGTCCAAACAAGGACTTAAGCGCTAGGCAGCAACTTACGTGAGCGTGTGCAGCCTTTACCCCAAGACCTCACTCTGTGATTCGGCTGCATTTGCGGAGCAGGCCCCTGGAGTGGCGCAGCGCAAGGCCCATTCAGGGCCCGTTTTGCGTATCACCATCACGGCCACCCCACCAGCCGTCAAACATGCGCGAGCCACTTCAAAACCAACAGAGTGCCGTCCAATTAATATTTGGCGACAAGGCAAATGGCAAACGCAGCATTAATAAGAGGTCGGGAGTCCTGGGTCTAGAATCTTAAGTGCCTGAACGCTGTCGATCGCTCACTTGGCGATAAATTTCATGCCTTTTTAAATGCTGCGCTCTGTGACGGCCTAATAAAGAGACTAATAGGGCTAGGCGCTGGGAGACTTTCTGGGCGCTGCTCATGGTGCTTGTTGGCTGCAGTGCTACTCTGGCCGCACCAAGCGCTTCAGCCAGCCACGTTCCCCGCGAGCGTTCCTTGCTTCCTTGCAGCGGAAGTCCTCTTTAAGGATAGCGTAAAACTTCGACCTCCCTATCTTCATTCTCAGCCTTGAAACGTTGTTGAAGAACAGTTCTCATAATGATTATCTACGAGTCAGCTAGGTTCGGCTGCTCAGCTTTGGGCAATAGCTAGCAGTAGCGAAGCCCTGGGTATAGGGTTTGTACTTCTGGTTATATGAATGGGTCGATGGGTATTGGTATCACAGGGATACCGTACGCATACGGGCTTGCTGCAAAGTCACGATATCGTGGATATAGTGGTCTGCAAGTGGTTGATTGAAGTATGAAGAGTTGAGAGGTGAGGTGGACGGAGTGGTCGAGAGGATATCGCCAGCAGGAGCTGGAGAATCCGTGTAATCTCATTGGCCACCGATGTACGTCACGTGAGATCCACGTGATGTACCGCCACACTCTCAGCCACTGGTGATCTGGATATCCCAACAATGGGTGTAATAGCCATTATTGCACCTAAATGACAAGGAAATACTGTGACGGAATAACGGAAGTCTCCCTCGTTTCCCTCAGGTGGGCGTTGCCACGAGCTCCGCCTGGCTGAAATATCCATGAGCACTCAGCCGCAATGTCCTGGCTATCACATTTTGGCTTTGATTGAAAAGATGGCGTGTTCTGTGATTTGATAGTCGGCAAGTAGCCATGCTCTCGAGTCAAGACTCGCCAACCTCAACTAAAGCACTCTCTTTCGGCGGCAAAATGGCAATCACAGAGACACAAGGCAAATGCCGGCCTGCAGCCTTTTGGCCAGGTCATGCTGTGGTCGTCCCGTCCCACCTGAATCATTGCCGAATTGAGAAACTTGGGCATCGGCGCCCTCGGTTGGTAGAAGATCTCTTACCGTAAGTGGACAAGGAGTCAACCTCTCAGCCAGCCACAATGAAGCAGCAGTTAGGGGTGATGAACTCCAGCTAGCCACATTGACGTCGTAGTTACCCAAAGCATTCCTGTTTTGATGTACTCATCTCATTTTCAGATAGTCTGATCCCTCTTGGACATCCATGAGATATCTTCATCGGCCACCTTTGGTCCTGATTGCGGCTTCCTCTCCAGTCTACACCGTTCTGTCACAGCTGAGCACCGCAGTAGCTTCAGCCTAGAAATGACTCGGCGATCCTGGATTTATGCCCCTGAAGTGTTCAAGGATGAGACCGGCGACGCCGAACAGAGGGATGACAGGTCGGCGTCACAAATATGGCTGGCGCAGTGAAGAGAGGACATCTCGAGGAAGCTAGTCCCCAATTTACGCGCCGATACAGAGTCGCGAAATTGATTCCGTGAGATGATCACTCAGATTCAGACTGGTTGCAGTGGGGCATTAGGCCATCACATTCCGTGACGCCCTTGACGAGCTCGGTGAACCGAGTGGTCACGGTGTAGTATAAAGATGGAGGGCACCGCAGTGTGTGATCTCCTACAATCTTTCCATTCGTCACTGTAGACATATCAGATCTTCTCGGCTCAAAGACTTGAATTTTTTCACCACCCTTCCATCATCACTCTTTGCGATTCCATCCAAAATGTCTCAGCCGGAGCCGCCCAAAGAGCTGACCCCGGAGCAGCAGGCCAGCAAGGTTTTGGGGGCGATGAAACATGCATCAGAGGTACTGTACTATTCTTCCTTCAGTACCTCCACCATATGCTGACTTATTATAGACGGTTCGAGGAGCCATCGCATCTGCTATCCCAGTTGCTAATAATCAAGTCCTCACTGTCTCGCTGCCCGGTACCATCATTGACTGGAAGTGAGTCAATACACGAAAAAAATACTCTTTAGTCGGCTGTGCTGATAGTCCTCGTAGGGATTACTACTACAATGTTTCGAAGCACATCAAACCACCATTGGATGTTCAGATCAAGGAGGCTCGGCTTGTTGACGGCATGATTCCCTTGTCAAAGTACACGGTGGGTCGCTAAGAGCTCCTGTCTGACAGGCAAGTACTGACCAAACCTCAAACAGGCCGGCAAGACTGGCAAGTCTGTTGCTCGAAGCTATCTTGCAGCACTTGATTTGCTCGTCCCCGTAGAAGCCTCCGTCTCTGGTGTTGTCTCCAACGAAAGCACCGACATTACCGATCCGCGCCTCAAAACAATCCGCGAGCGCTACAAGTACTCCATGGGCTATTTGACTTCTCCAGACGACACGCCCAGTGGAAATGGTCGGACCAAGGTCGACACTTATGTCATGAAGCAGTCAGCTTGGGCTAAGGAGGTGGCTGCGTATCAGCATGCCCAGGCCCAGGCACTGGAGAGGCTAGCACCGCCCCCTGGAGCGACAACAGCCCAGATCAAGGCCTCTCAGGAGAAGTATATGCAATGGATTCAGGAGCATGCGCGAGAGTTCAAGAACACCATCCAGACAAAGTATATGGACTGGGTAGTTCATGGTTACAAGTTCATGGTAAGACTATGCTCCCATTCCTTCGGTATGGAATGTGTTCGAATCTGTGCTAAGAGTCATTTGCTGAAATAGGTCGACTTTCATTTCGGTATAGTCGATATTTCTTCTGGCATGAAGCGTATCGAGAACAGTAAGGAGGCCTACCGGAACTTGACCGTCATTGCCTCGGATGGGTCCAGTGAGTACAACGGCGTTGTTCTCACGCCTCTGAGCTGGTACGTTATTGTTTTCTTTGACTTGCTCAAGTGCCACGACGTGTCCACACCGGGGGCTGACCTCGCTATAGGGCAACCATGGTGGCCAAAAAGACGCTCAACTGGAAGAAGAACCACTCCAAACCCAACCCAGCTGAGCTTCGCGCCGAGATCCGTCGTCTGCAGAGTCTTCTCGCCTCCCATGAGACGCTCAAAACAGTGAGTTAGCTTGCTGCTTACGCTGTAATGATTAAACTAATCTCTTCTTAGGCTATCACTGATGACACGTTCTTCCCCGTGCTGTCCAGTGACTCTGGAGACGATCAGAACAAAGTCAAAGCCGCCTATGCCCAAGTCTACAGCGATATGGACACGAAGAACGCGGCTAGCCGGGATCAAGATAAGCGTGAGACCGCCAAAGGAGACTGGCTCAAAAACAAGTTTGGTGTTACCAGTCCCGCCACCAACGTTCTGGACAACCTGGTTAAGGAGCAAAAGGCTCAGACCGAGTCCAGCTTGAACCGCAACAACAGATCGGTGCGCGAGAATACCGAGGCGAGCAAGAAAAGGGCTGGTAGCTGGATTGATAAGCGGATTGAACAAATCACCCAGGATATTGAAGATCTCAAAAAGCAACTGACGAGCGCGGAGGCCACTCCTTCTGCTATTACACCGCCGATGTTGCCGGTCGTGAACTCTGAAGGCATGGTTGTTACTGGGGACGAGCTTATGGCCAATCCAAGTAAGTCTATAAATTCTCGGCCTGGATAAGACTTTCCTGTTTACACTCATCTCAGGTCTCAAGAACCCAAGCGCTGCCAACGTCATCGATCTCGACAATGAAGAAAGCTGGCGCAACACTGTCGATGAGGGCCCCGATTCGTGGACAAAGGTACGTTGGCGTAGACAACGAGCTTACATGTACCTTTTCAGTCAGCTAACAGTTTATAAGATCTCATGCAAAGTCGCAACTAAAAGCAGTTACGCCGAGTCGTCAACGTCGCAGAGTGCCTCCTCCGTCTGCGCCAAGGCCGGCTGGGGATGGTGGAGCGCGTCTGCCAGCGCAAGCCACACTCAAAGCAGCGCGTAAGCTTTCAAATGCCACTTTCACTATTATCAGGCAGCTAACAACTCACAGCGAGGCAATGCAATCCATGTCCAACCTCGAGGTTGAAGTTAGCATGAGCTGCATGGTCGTCGAGATGGAAAGACCTTGGCTCCACTCCGAGCTCTTTGTCGACGCTGAGCTCGACTCCGGAGCGTAGGTTCTCCGCACTATGCCGTCAGGCAGTCTAACATGAAAATATGTTGAATACTGATGTTCTTTCGGCAGGTTCTTGATATCCCCCGGCGAAGATGCCCTGAAAGAAGCCTTTAACAATGAAAAAAACCTTCAAGGCGAATACCAGCAATTCTCCTCCTACCCTACTGCCTTTGTTGTCGCTGCCGACATTGAACTCAGCGTAAGCGCCTTTTCCTCCCGGCAAAGGCAAACTTCTGGTGTTCAACTTGATACTGATGTGGATCATAGTTCTCGGGAGATACCACCAAGCTTGAGAGCGCTGTCTCCGCTTCTTCTACCTCGGCAAACCTCTCTGTCGGATACGGTCCCTTCGCGATCTCCGGATCCCACAGTTCGTCCAAGTCCAAGTCCCGAACCAAGATGGAGTCTACCGCCACTGGCTGCAGGTGAGTCTACATGATGCCCAATATTTCTGAGGGTTAAATATGACTGACAAAATTTGGATAGGATCTCCGTTGAAGCACCTCAGATTGTGGGATGGGTGCAGACGCTTCTTCCCAAGCTTCCTAAGCCTAAGAATGGTGTTTCCGCCATGACCAGTCCGTTCAGCAACTAATTCGGACAATCGCGGTCCTACTGGAATCTCGAAACGGCGGCTCGATTCATCGAAAATGTTGCTTATGGAAACTGTTCTTTATCGTCTTTCGGCCTGTTGCTCGACGTCCTGTCGTTAGTTATGCCTTTCAGAACATTATTTGTAACTCGTTACTACTTCTGTGTTTGCATTTAGCTGTTTGAAGTCACTGTTAGTTCCCAATTCTTCACGCTCTTTTCGATGGACAAGGGAGGACTTAATAATAGGAAACCACGCGATTTACTTTCCACTCACGTTTATGCTAAAGTTCAGACTGCCTGATGAAGGTGAAAAGGATATGCTTCAGTCATCTCGCGCTTCAGCTTGTTAAGTCTTGAAGTCCTCTCCTAACTCGCAATCTGTTTCCAATACGCATGGCCTTGCCACCAACACGACCTCACAGTCCTTCACAATGTCGCCGAAGAATTATCTCAAACTTAAGGTATCTTCCACTGACTCCTTGGGCGCTTTTGCTTGTACACTGCAACGAACCAAGTCTTGGACAGTCGCCAAGAAATCCAGCGTCATCAATGCATTTACTTCTTGTTGCTTCTCTCTCCACAGCTGCCAAGAAGAACTGGACACATCCCAAATGCCTGAGCGTGCATTCCGGACATTCATCGCTGCCGGCCGGAACCCCAAGGATCCGGAATCTCTGGTCGACCTTGGCGCTCTGGGCAACCTCGACCCAACAAACTTAGGAGCGCCTTTCTCTTTTCGTGGTGGTTATGCCAGGACTCTGCCAGTGAGTGTGCGATCGTCGCCTTACATCAATAGCGCGGCTTGTGTTTGGTTCTGGGCAACATCTGATTGGCGTAAAGGGTAGCCCCATATTCCCAGCTGGGCAAGTTTCCTGTCTATAACGCTTGGCTGGAGCGGAATATGCGGAGGGCTTGGCCCGCACACTTGAAAATAATTGTTAACTTTTGATTCTACCTTGTAAGGAGGATGAAAATGACTTCTCCCCTAGGAGATTGTCTGTTTATGAACTGAATTTATGCCAAGCTTGACCTTACAGTTTATCGACGCAAAGTCTTATTTCTTCTTCTTCATGTTTCCCCTGAGGGAACGCGTACCGTTGGGCGCTGAAAGACCCAGGAACCTTCGGCTAAGAGATGCCGCTCCAATTCGTGCGAGCGGGCTTGGCTGTTTGTCGTGTCTTAAGGTCTAGCACAACGCCCTTGGCCAAGGACTTGGCTCATAACTCGTGATAGGAAACACTGCATATCACAGGCGTGAGCCAAGCAATGATAATCTCAACTCGACACGAGGACCGCAGAGCATTTGGGACCTCTTGAGGAAAACATTGGACACCTTCAATGGTGGTTGCGCTTCCAACTTTGTATATAAGTAGGCCTTCTGCCCGGCCTTGGATAGAGAACACTCGAAGATAGCATCAGCAACAACTCATCCGCCATATCTCCCTAAGGTCTATCTATTACTGATTTATCATCCCACGAGATTCAATCTACAGCTTTATACCATACAAGCATAATACCAACACCATACATATATAGTGATTAGTTATATACCTAGTAAGTGTAAATAGCTTACATAGCTTTATAATAAAAAGATAACTAAGATTTACTTATAAAAAAGTAAATTAAAAAGTTAATTACTAAAAATCTATAAAAGGTAATTTATTTAGTATAATAAATATTCTTCTATTCTATTAGTCTTTTACTAAGACTAATATCTTAAAGTCGGTCCTCTAGAATAGACCGATCCTTAGTAAGTAAGTCCTTATAATAGGACCGCTTATCGTAATCTGGTCCTTCTTATCTTTATATAACCTTCCTTAGTTCTTCTATATCTAAAAACTCACCTGCCTAGCCCTACGTCTTGTCTGTATAAATGCTGTGCTGTTACGACCCAAGGACGGTTAGTGACTAGCGCAGCCTAAAGCACCCCTTGTGAGACCAACAGCGGGAAATAGTCACCTACGTATGCAGGACTGCGGCACGAACCAGACTTAGAACGGAAGAACTAAGGAAGGTCACGTAATAGATTAGTAAGGATCAGTAGTAATCTAACATAATCCCCTAGCGAGGATCAGTAACCTACCTAACTAATCTAACACTAAGGATCACTAACCACAGGTAGTAATCTAAAGAAGGCAAGAGAGTATAATACTTAACGTAAGAAACAGACTAGATACCTTCTATAGCTCTTT
>LFIW01002514.1:0-59591 GCA_001625285.1 Colletotrichum incanum | reverse complement strand
CCCCCCCCAGTGCGGCACGATGCCCATCGTGGATAAGCTCAAGCTCGACAGGCTCCTGTTCCCAACCATCGCGGCCGGCCGCGCGCGGTACATGGCCTACAGCAAGGCGCAGCTGACGGAGCGGACGAAGCTGGGCGAGGACACGGACCGCCGCGACTTCTTTTACTACCTCCTCAAGGCGCGCGACCCGGAGACGGGCCTGGGATTCTCGGTTCCTGAGCTCTGGGGCGAGTCGAACCTGCTGTGAGTACCCGTCCTCTGGTGGCAAACATTGGTATGATCGCAGCGATACTGACAGGGATCAGCATCATCGCCGGCTCCGACACGACGTCGACCGCCATGGCCGCCACCCTCTTCTACCTCGTCCGCAACGCCGCCGCCCTCGAGAAGGCGACGGCCGAGGTCCGCGGCAAGTTCTCCGACGTCGAGGAGATCCGCCAGGGCGCGACGCTCAACACGTGCACCTACCTCCGCGCCTGCATCGACGAGGCGATGCGCCTGTCCCCCTCCGTCGGCGGGCTGCTCCCGCGCGAGGTGCTGTCGGGGGGCATGACCATCGACGGCGCCTACGTGCCCGAGGGCACCGTCGTCGGCACGCCGCACTACACGATCCACCACAACGAGGCGTACTACCCGTCCGCGTACGCGTACGTCCCCGAGCGGTGGATCGTGGGCGCGCGGAACCCGGTCTCCGGCAGGGCGACGACGGAGGAGGACACGGCGAGGGCGCAGAGCGCGTTCTGTCCGTTCTCGATCGGGGCACGAGGGTGCATCGGCAAGGGGCTGGCGTATGCCGAGATGTCGACGACGCTGGCGCGCACGCTGTTCTTGTATGATTTGAGAAAGGCCGTGGGCGTGGTTGATCCGGCCGAGGGGAGGGCCGAGCTGGAAGAGGGGCGGAGGAGGGTTGAGGAGATGCAGCTGTTTGACACGTTTACGAGCATGAAGGATGGGCCGATGGTGGAGTTTCGGGCGAGGGCGTGAGGAGGTTGCTGTTGTCGAGGTTGGCGATGGGTGAGATCTCACGCCCTTGGCTCGGGTAGAGATCGTGGTGGACACGAGGCTGGACTCATGAGAAGCACGAAAGTCGCGGGTTCGAGATGCATGAAGCTGTCGTCATTGAGCGTCGACGGAGCCATGTTTGCATGTGTCAATTGGCATTCCAGATCCCACAAGAACCAATGAGTAAACAATAAACATGACCAATAAGTCCAAAAGTCAGCACATCGTTTCCAAGGGTCGAGGTGAGCTAGTGGGCCCCAAGACAACTCGTGTAAGGCCGTTCCTCACTGTGAGTTTGTCCGTCCGAACTTGCGCACCATTCACATCGTCGAGTTGCTTCCCCTCATTGTTATTTTTCCTGCTTTACCCAACTTCTAGTTTGGTCTTGTGTCTTCGGGTCCAAGGCCGTCGGCTCTTGATCGGCAGCGGGCGTTTCCCTGTCAGGAACGGCGCGTCCCCGCAGTTGTCCGTTTTCTTCGAGTCCCGGACCAGGGGGTTATTCCCTCTCTCTCATTTAGTCTCATTCGGGGGCGCTTCACCGGCTTGAGTCGTCACTCGCTGGTTCGCTCCTCGCGGGGATCGCGGAGCCGTGGTCACCGCTCCACTTCCATGCAACCTCGACGACACACACTCGCATCTTGTGATTGCGCAGAAACGACCGATTTGGGGAGGCTTGGGCCGTTGAACGGCGAGGGGAACAACGTGTGGAGAAACGAGCTGGGGATCCCGTCGGCAGATTCGACAAGCAATGCGGGGGCGGGACGACCAGTCGAACATCTTCCTGGTAGACCTGGCTGAAGCCGAAGCCGACCGATCTCATCGTCCCCGTCGTCACCCTGAGCTTGTTCCTGGCGCGCCATCATCTGGTTCACGCGCCTTGGGAGCTCACTTGTTTCCTATTTCAAGTCTTGGCCGCCCCCCCAGTCCCTCGGCTGTGCTCGTCTTCTCGGGCAAAAGCTGCCCCCGAGCTTCGTCTGGCTTCTGGCTCCTGGCTCGTGTGGCCTGAGAGCAGGCCACCGCGACCCGAGAGATGCCCCGCTGCGGGCGAGGACATGGTTGACGACTAGTCATGAATGTTAGGCGACACTGGCCACCGTTGAATCTAGTCCCGAGGCATACCGCTGCCAATGTTCGTGATGTCAGTGGCCGGTTCCTGGCGTCGCCTGCAGCTCCCGCTCTCGGTCCGTTGGGAGGGTCGGGTGAGTAGTAGCAGGCACATGAATGAACTGAGCAATTGAAGCGAAATGGTGCGCAGGTAAGAAGTGATATAAAAGCCAGAGGCAGCCACGCGATGACAACCATTCGTCTTTCCTGTCGTGACAACCTCCCGGACTCTTTATCTCCAGTCCACAGGCTCCCGACAACATGAAGTTCCTCAGCTCCCTCCTGGCCGTCGCCAGCACCGTCGCGCCTCTCTGCGCCGCCGCCGCCCTCCCCCAGGCCAGACAAACCAGCTGGCCCAACGGGCCCTTCATGACCAACGGTCGCTGGCAGCAGGACGCCTCGGGCAACAATGTCAACTTCGCCGGCACCAACTGGCCCGGCCACGGCGAGGTCATGGTCCCCGAGGGTCTGCAATACAACTCGGTCGAGGAGGTCGTCTCCAAGATCAAGAGCCTCGGCATGAACGCCATCCGCCTGACGTTCGCGATCGAGCTCGTCGATCAAATCTACGCCAACGATGGCAAGGACGTCGACCTCAAGACGGCGTTTGTCGAGGGTCTGGGCGAGACAAACGGCACTGCCGTCCTCGCGCAGGTTTTGGAGAACAACCCTTCCTTCACAGAGGCCACCACCCGTCTGGAGGTACGTCGATGCAGGATACGTTGTGTGTGATGCCCGCTGACTTGCTCCAGGTCTACGACGCCATCGCCGAGGAGTGCGCCAAGCAGCAGATCTACATCCTCCTCGACAACCACATGTCTAAGGGCAAGTGGTGCTGCTCCGGAAACGACGGCAACACCTGGTGGGGAGACCGCGAGTTCGATGCCGCCAACTGGGTGCGCGGTCTGGCCTACATGGCCGAGCACGTAAGTGTCCCCCGTCTCCGAGCATCTCAACAGTGACTAACTGTCGCAGGGCAAATCATGGACGGCACTGGTCGCCATGTCCCTCCGGAACGAGCTCCGCGAAGCCAGCGACAATCCCGACCTTGTCGCCGCCTCCTACCACTGGCGGGACTGGTACAAGTACATCCAGCAGGGCACCGACGCCGTCAACGCTGCGAACCCGGACGTGCTCATCTACCTCTCGGGCCTCAACTACGACACGACCGTCGCGCCCGTCTTCCGCGGCACCGCCCTGACTCCCGGCAACGCCACCTTCTCGCGCGCCGACTTTGAAGGATACGCCGACAAGCTCGTGCTCGAGATCCACAACTACGAGGGAAGCATCGGCAGCTGCTCCAGCCTGCGGTACAACCTGTACAACCGCGGGTTCCAGGCCATGAACGAGACGGACCCGGCGACGGTCAACATGTTCCCCGTCGCGTTGACCGAGTTCGGTTTCAACATGAACGACAACACCTACCTCAACGTCTACTCGACGTGTCTGGCCGAGTACCTCCCCGAGGCCAAGGCGAGCTTCTTCATCTGGGTCCTTGTGGGCAGCTACTACGTCCGCCAGGGCACGCAGAACTTTGACGAGTCGTGGGGTCTGTTGAACGTTGACTGGTCTGACTGGAGGAACCCCAACTATATCGAGGAGCAGCTGAAGCCCATGGTTGCTGGTGTTATTGGGTAGACGGCGTTAGAATACTGTTTATAGCTGGAATGACTGTGTTCGATCCATTTTGCAACTTCCTGTTTTTGCGTGCCCCTTGTCGTAGCATGGATGATCAATCTGCGGTCATTGGAAACACAACAGAATTAGCGGGCTTTTAACATTGGTTTGAAAGAAGACAGAAATGTAGGTGTTATAGTCGGCGAAGGAATGCTACAATTATTAACTTCAAAGCTGTGAAGGTGTCTCTTTACATCAAGGAAGGTTTGAGGAACGAAGAGTGTTAATGAAATAAAAAAGGCCTCGATGTAAATAGATGAATGTGAAGATGCAATTCCGAGTATTAGTTACGCCTTAAGATGAGAGAGGCAGCTACAGTGCCAATAAGTCGCGCACATGGTAAGCACTGTATGAAGCTCCCATTGGCCCGCCAATACGCGCTAGCGCCCAGTATCAGCAAGGCTGCGAAAGGCTGAAAATGATTTCTTCCTCGACGCCCAATCCGCGTGCCCTTGTGACAATCGACAGCTTCCTCTTTGTTGACTTTCGTCCTGCTGATCCTGTCCGAGCTTGCGACACCTCCGAAATGACATAACTGCTTTGCCACGCCGACATTTACACCACAGAACTCTCGCTTCCGACTCTCAACATGGTGGTCTGCAAGTTCTACGAGCAGGGGAACTGCAGGTATGGACGTACGTCTGGCGCAACGCGCATTGCCCATCGGTCTCTTCTCGCTGGGACCTCGGACTTCCTGAAGCAATCGAGCTGACAGATGCGACCCCAGAAAACTGCCGGTTTGAGCACCCGAGATCACAGTCGAACAACCGATTTGCAGCCTTTGGACAGAACTCGGGAGGAGGAGCATTCAACCGCGGCGGTAACGATGGTTCGTGCGACAGTCGAGTGCCCAAGATGCATGGAGCGATCTGAAGTACTTACACAAACGCAGCCCTGCCATATCAGCTATCGAAAGAAACCATTGAGAAGGACCTGACGTCGGAGGCACCGCAATGGATCTTGTCGGCCTATGGACCGGGTAGGGATGCTCCGGAACAGCTCTTTGGAGGCCCCATGCGCGAGCAGAGTTTCGAAGAGATGAGGCTACTTCACCTTATGGCGACGGCCGCAGGAAATCCTCAACAAGCGGTAGGATACATGTGGTGGATCTTTGTGACAGTCGGCTAACGACCCCACAGCTCAGCCAAGCGCAGGAGGTGTACCAGCAAGCCCAACAGCAGATGAAGGCGGCGGTCGGCAACCTCGATGGAGCGATCCAGTTTATCATCTCGGCCGACCAGAAGCACCCCAACAGAATAGATATCTGCAAGCAAGGGACACAATCGGGTGGCACGACGGGAGAGTTCGCAGTCGGGAGAAGGGCGACCTCTTCTTCCCTTGGCCAACAGAACCCCTTCTCATCGAACTCGTCCTCCGCCACGACATCGAATCCCTTCTCCGCCAACAGCCAGCCGACCTCGTCAGCTTTTGGTAGCGGCGCCAGCACCGCAGCGGCAACGGGGAGCGCCTTTGGTCAGCCAGCTGCCCTGGGACAGCGCCCGAACCCGTTTGGCACGCCTGCCTTTGGTCAGCCTTCGCAACCTTCGCCAGCATTCGGGCAGCCGTCACAACCGACGTCGGCGTTTGGAGCCCCGAGCCAGAGCGCAGCCCCGGCTTTTGGCCAGACCTCCCAACCCACGTCTGCGTTTGGACAACCCAGCGCGCTTGGAGGTGGCACATCGGCTTTTGGTCAAGCATCATCGTTGGGCCAGAAGCCGAGCCCCTTCGGAGCGCCTGCTTTTGGTCAGCCTGCGCAACCCGGTGGCAGCACCGGCAGTACATTCGGCCAACCATCGCAGCCCGGCAGTACTGGCAGCGCCTTTGGTCAGGCAAGCGCGTTAGGGCAGAAGCCAAATCCCTTCGGCGGCGCGGCGAGCGGAGCCAGCCCCTTTGCGAGCGCTGCCGCTGGTGGTAACACGGCCAGTCCCTTTGGTCAGGCGGCGCAGAATAACGCCAACCCCAGCCCGTTCGGTCAACCAGCACAAAACACGACGCAGAATGCCAGTCCATTTGGTGCTCCCGCGCAGTCTAATGCGACTCCGTTCGGACAACCCGCGCAGACTGCAACTCCTAGTGCCTTCGGCCAGCCGTCCCAGACGGCTTCTCCCAGTCCGTTCGGCCAGCCCGCGCAAGCTCAACCAGCAGCAAGCAATCCTTTTGGTGCGAAGCCGGATTCCCAACCCAGTGCATTCGGATCTGCGTCGATGGAAGCGCAGCCGACACAGCCCACACAACCAACCAGTGCCTTCGGCCAGCCGGCTCAGCTCGGCCAGAAGCCCAACCCCTTTGGTCAGAACAATGCGTCACCTTTTGGCCAGCCTGCGGGCGGCTTGGGCGGGGGAGGGGCAGCACCCAACCCGTTCGGCACCCAGCCCGCTGGGCCGGCCGCGCAACAAGCGGCGGCGCCCGGAAGCGGGCCGTACCCGCCGGGTAGCTCAAAGCAGCACCCGCCGGTGTCGAGTTATAGCGCCAAGGGCATGGATGGGCGATTGTCCAACTGGAAGGGCAAGCCCGTCACGTACCAGAACAACCTCCCCGGTATTAAGGCGTTCAACGGCGCGTGGACAAGGATATGGTTCCCCGACGGCCCGCCCAACTACTATAAGGACACGGAGCTGCCCGACGAGGCTTACGATGACAAGTCGAGACAGCAGTGGCAGGCGTTTGCGCAAACGGGCAAGTTTGATGGGTTGATGCCCGAGTTGCCGCCGAAGCGAGAGTTTTGCCTTTGGGATTTGTGAAGGGGGTAGAATGGGAGTGAGGTGAGAGCCGTGGGTTCACCTCTGTACTCTTGTAAAGGAACTGGCATTGCACGGCGTTGATGAAAAAGGATCAATCAGTGGAAAGGGGACAGGATGATATCTTGGGCAGGTGATATAACGGTGTTGCCTGCGCTAGAGACAGGCGCGAGCGCATATTTTTTTTTATCTTATTACAAACATTCAATACTTATTTCACCTCATCGCCCACGATAACATTACCTCTGAATAAGACGTGTAAATCGGAGGTGTTAAAACGGATCGTGAGTAAAGATACACATCACACAAGGTACAATCCAGGTATTTAGATGGGGGTCATCAGTTGATTTGGGTGGTATCTAGACCTCCTAACTCGTCCCGCCGCTCCTGCCGGGTCAACAAGTGGCCTTTCAGCACCGTCATCGCCCACGGCGCGGCATTCCCAAGCCAGAGCCCATACCGTCGTCCCTCCTACAACAACAACATCCGTCCTTGTCTTTGGTGTTCCAATCGCTTATGCGGCAATGGTGACCTCGACCTCGACACCGGCCTCGATGTTGATGATGATCTGCTTGACGATCTCAGTGGGGGCGTTGAGGCTGCGATCGTTAGTAATCGTTTCTCCGTGGCACTTCTATCATCATGTCAAGAGGGGGCGAACGTACTCGATGAGGCGCTTGTGGATGCGCATCTCGAAGCAGTCCCAGGTCTTGGAACCCTCACCGCAAGGGGTCTTGCGGGTGGTGATCTTGAGGGTCTTGGTGGGCAGGCGGACGGGGCCAGAGACGCGGAGGTCCTTGGACTTGGCGCGCTCAATGAGCTCGGCGGAGACCTTCTCGAGGGACTGGACCTTGCGGGAAGAGAGGGTGATGCGGATCTTGTGCGTCTTGGGCGCCTCGCCGAAGTCCTTGTCCTTGTTGTAAGACATGTTGACGGTTGTTGGTGAACGGAGTGGTTCGGTGTGGGTTGATTGGGGTAATTGAGAGGGAGAGTGATGTTCCTTCACGACTCGAACGGCTTGGTTGCGGCAAAGTGATGAAGGCTGATGAATCTGGCTATCGAAAGCTTGAAGGGAAAACGAAAAGTTCGGGGCGGGATCGCGAACTTTTTCGTGGGGATTGGAGGTAGGGCTTTACCGAGGAGAGGCGCTAGTCTATACTCGGATTAGCGCAACGACCCAGTGTCGACAGGAAAGGTACGTACCCATCATGCTGACATCTGGAGGACTACCAGGTAACCCCACCGAGCCCACTTCCGCATCAAGCTCCGCCGACAGCTTACTGCGTTTGCGCCCGGCACCGACGTCAATGAATCATCCGGTGAGAGACAGCATTTCATGAAGCTGCCTCGTGTCCCACTTCATCTCATTCACCTCAACGCAACTTCTTCAAACATAACAAATCCCCCGGATGCGCGACAAAGCCACGACGAAAAGCTCTCCCGTAGAGCTCCCTCCCCATTCCCGCGCCCCGCGATAAATCTCACCCGCGAAACACCCCGCCAAACGCACCAAGCACCTCCAAAATGGCGAGCTCTCTACCGCCCCTCGCTCCCTTTCCGTCCTCACAATGGCGCGCCAAACTCACACCGCAAGACTGGGAAGCCCTTCTAGAAGCCTGGACGACGCTCACCCAAGCTTACCTCGCCCTCCCCGACGCTCAGCTCTCAAAAGCCGCCTCAAAGGAGGACTCCTCCATCCCGCCATTCCTCTCATCCTTCGTAACCGAACTCGCTGATGCAGGTCCCTCGCCCGTCCTCGGCTCATCCGTCCACTCCAAGACTCTTCTTAGGTCGACGTTTATGCTTACATCCCGCCTGCTTACCACGCCCTCACACCCTCCCCCCGTGGCACTCACGACGCCGGCTTTTCTCGGCGCATTCAGCAAGCTCTACCGCAAGAACGCCCCCTCAACGCTCTCAAAAGCCTTCACGCTCCACGGCCCCGCCATCGAACAGCCTCTGACGGGCCTCAAAAAGTCTCTCACCCAATCCCTCGAAGCCGGCCTCAAGGCAGATCTCAAATCCCTCGAGGCCCGCCTCGCGACCCTCAACCACCTCCTCCACGCCTCCCCGCACGCCTCAGCCTTCTTTCTCGCGGGGAGTGACTTCCTCGACGGCCTTGTGTCGGCGTTTAAAATCACCAACCCGCCCCTGCGGAAAGTCCTCGTCGCGACGGCCTACGTGGGCCTCATCGGGCTGACGGAGGGCGAGCAGCCCCGCTTCGGCATGCTGGCGGACGTGCTCTTCTCGCTGAAATCCGCCGCCGAGACGCACAAGACCGGGCCGCTCAATGTCAACGACTCGCTCGTCGCGGAGCTCGTCACCGTCACGCCCGTGCTGAAGCAGCTGCTGAAGAAGGCGGAGGAGAAGGGCGCGGCGTCGACGGCGTTGAAGTCGCGCATCTCCGCTCTCGAGGGCTTCCGGAAGCCTGGGGGCGGGATGATGAGGCCCAAGAGGCTTGTCAAGAGAAAGGTCGACAAGGGCAAGGGCAAGGACGTCGCGGATGATGGACAGCTCCAGGTTGAGCTGCACATGCACCGGCAAAGCCAGATTTCGCTCATTCAGGATCTGTTTCCAGACTTGGGGTCTGGCTTCATCTCAAAGTTGTTTGATGAGTACGGCGATAACACGGAAGTTGTCACGGCGCGCTTGCTCGAGGACTTGCTGCCCCCGCACCTCGCGACCGCGGACCGCACTGCGCAGCTGTACGTTTTTCACTCGTTCTATTCATTATGATCTACTGCTAACACGTGACAGATCACCCAAGCTGGAGAGAAGAAAGAGCCAGCTCGAACCCAGACCAACGCCTCCACAATTACCAGAGCGCCTCAACGTATTTGATGATGATGAACTCGATAGACTTGAGCTAGATATTTCCAAACTTCATTTCGGAAAGAAGGCCCCCGAGAAGACAGCCGACGACGTTCTCAGGGACAGATCGACTGCTCCCAACAAGGCGGCGATTCTGTCCGCACTAGCGGCGTTTGACTCGGACGACGATGAGCGCGACGACACCTACGACGCAGACGATGTTGGCGGAACAGTAGACAACGCCAACGAAGAGGCGGACGGGCAGAAGGATGCCAACGAGGAGACGCTCTACAAGGCGTTCCAGGCGGACCCCAGCGTGTTTGACAGGCAGGCCACGACGAGAAGAGGCCAGGCGAGGAACAAGCTGAGAGAGGACACGGGTATGACGGACGAGGCGATCGAGGGCTGGGCTGTGATGCTCTCGAGGAATCCCGGCCAGAAGCGTCGGCTCGAGGCCAAGTACAGCGGCGCCACGGCGTTCACCGGCACCCAGACCGAGATTTTGTCAACTGCATGGCGAGCCAGCTGGGCTGGCTCGGGCGCCGAAGAGTCGGACCCCGATGGAGGGAGTTCATCGAGGGGTGGCAGAGGCGGCCGTGGTCGCGGAGACCGTGGACGTGGCAGAGGCGGTGTAAGGGGAGGTGGAAACGTGGCGGGCCCGACGGGAGAGAAGGAGACCGAGGCCGCGCGAAGGAGAAAGGAAGCCAGCAAGGGCTCGAGGGCGAACCACAACCGCCGAGACCAGAGGGCTAAGAAGATGGCGAGAGGCGGTTTCCCCGGCTGATACGCGATGTCAAAGCCCCGAGAACACTACACTTAATGCAATCTTTGCCTCTTGGCATTCTGACTTGAACTCCGCGCAAGGGGCACTGCAGCTGCACGCTTGCCGGAAGTGACGCCTGTTGTGTGAGTGAATCCTTCCTCGTCGTAAAGGTCCTCTGCACTAAGAGTGAGAGCGTACGGGCTTTTGACGTCCACGATACCTGGGGTACCGGGCTGCGGGGTGAAGGAGAAGGGGTGAGTGGCCGATGGTGACATGACGCTGGTGAACGACGACCCGACCTCTTCGACGCCAGAGCTGCGAGACCAGAAAGCATGGTCCTTTGGTGTAGCGAGCTCTGATGTTCCTCCAATCGAAGTCAGGTCTCCGAGGTCGCTTTCGTTGCGGCCAATCATGGAGCGCAGCGACTCACGCGAGTTGCGTCTGCTGTCGAGGTAGGTGCGCAGGTCGAAGCATTGCCGGCAGCTGGGGTCAACCGGGTAACAATCCGATTCGTCCCGGTACTGCGGGAGCTGAGGCCGCGCCTGCTGGTCGCACCTCTCCTGGATATCGTCGAAGAGGTCGCCGATCGGGGTGAAGAAAGTCAGGCGGGGACCAGCACCGAAGTACTTGTTGCGGCCCCAGAGCTGACCGACCAGAGCATTGGTGTCTGCGTCGACGATGGCGGCGCCGCTGTCACCCTCCACACCGATGCCCCCGCGGATCCAGCTCTCTTCGTCGTCGAAGGGATACGGCTCTTCGACGAACCACTCGCGAGTTGCCTTGCCGGTGCCGTTCTCTTCGGCGCTGACGTAGGCTGGGATCTCACAGATCTGGCCGCGCTGTTGACCCGACGTGCGCCCGGTGGAGACTACGGTCGCGCCCGGGACGACTGTGCTTGTCATCTTGACAGGTACTTCTTTCAGGAGCGGCATGGTGTCGGAGGGGAACCGGCGGAGGATGTTTGCCTGACGTGTCTTGGACGCAATGAGGATCCAGTCGGTCACGATCAGAGGGGCCTCCTTGTCGCAGTCCTCCCAGTAGGGGTCGTGGGAAATGCGAGTTGTCTTCAGGTCAATGCCGGACGTGGCGGTCAGGCGGCCTATTGTGAAGTCCGTGTCAGGCATTGTATCGTGCCGCTCGTCAATGCATCTTACCCGGTCACTGGGGGAGGGATGCTCCACGCTGACTGATGACAGGTGCTGATACGCTTCGACGAAGGGGTGGAAGTTGGCAAGCCAGTAGCTGCCACCGCCGACGAGCAAGCAGGGACCTAAGGTGGAAGTGCTCTCCTTGAAGTCCTCGGTGCCGTCGATGCCGATGCTGTCGCCCATGCACGGGTTCTTGAAGTAGTACGGGTTCTTGGCCATGCAGACCTCGTCCGGCATCTCTTTGCTGAGGCCTCTCGCCCACACCATGCGATCGACAGCGCCGGTGACAAAAGCAAAGGTGATGGTAGATCGATGGTTCTCGGGGAGAAGGTCTCTGACATGTGCTGCGATGATGATGCGGCGAGTTCGAGATGGCTTTTTCTTGGTCATGATGCACACCCGTCGGGATCCTGGCGTCTTACCGCGGGTGACGCTAACGACGTGGTTCGGCCCGCACCATTTGGGAATGAACTCGACAAGGAACGGGAGGACGCCGTGTTCCCAGACGAGAGGGAAGCTTGCGTTCTCTGTCAGTCGGCACAGGCGGGCCCGGGAAAAGTCGCTCGGGCTGTCCGCTGTTCGTGGGGTTTGACCTGGCCGTGTTAGATGCAAAGCAACGTTTGACAGACACAAGGCACCTACCGTTCTGTCTCCTGAACTTCTTCTCAACAACGTTCCTGAGTTGCTCCCGGCACTTCTTCTTGGAAACGGCTACAGAGAGTACCTGCTTGATGGCCCGGTCCTCGTTGGGGTTCTGTGATGGCGCCACAACGGCGTTGGGTCCTTGGGAGGAGTTCGTGGAAGCCATGGCCTGAGCCATGGACTTTGATGTCGTCTCAGGCCCCTTGCCTTTACCCCTACCTTCACCGCTAGCTTCCGGGTGGGCACATCTGATGTGGCTCTCGAGGATCTGCTTGGTCTGGAACGAACTCTCGGTACAACCTGGAGCTGGACAGACGAGGAGGTGCTCCAGCTTGACATGCCACGTGAGGCCGTCCTTGGTAGAAAAGCTTGACTGGTCGCAACCCGCCCAGTTGCAAGTATGTGTATGGACTGTCTTGCAATGCGACTTGAAATCTTGCTCTTGGTCAAAGGACTCGTCGCAGTGGGGTCCAAGACAAACGAAGCGACTTTGGGCCCGGCTCCTAGGTCGCTGGATGACAGCTTGAGTCACGGACGAATTGGTGGAGGGCGAGGTCCTTCGTGTCGGCCACTCGTATGGAAAGTCTGTCTGGGTCGGTGACACGGCTGACTCGGCAGAAGATGGCTGGCTGATGACAGAAGGCGAAGAGAAAGTCACGCTGGACACGGTGCTCAACGCCCGGGGAGGTGCCTGGGTGAGCGACGAGGCAGGCTGGAAAAAGGCAAGTCCCGATTGGTCTTCCGTGGGCAAAGGTTTGGCAAAGCTTTGGTCTATCTGGCCAATTCCATGGCTTTGGGACCAGGCGTTCTCCCCGTAGATGGCGGGCCCACGATAGAAGTCCGCGAGGGAATACTCGACAGGCGGCCAGCGAGGCGGAAGCGAGGCAAAGCCATCGGTGCCCAACGGCACAGGTGCCGTGGCGAAAGGGGGGCCATGATGCATCTGCTTTCGAAGCTTACTTGGCCGCTCGTTCATCAGATCTCGGGGGAGAGAGCGTGACATGTTGAGACCTGACCGAGGGTCTCGTGTCTGGCTTACACCAACGACGAGAGTCGAGAGAAACAAGGGGATCCAATGTGTGCAGAAGTCAAAGCCGAACAGCGAACGGCCAATTGAGAAATCCGAACCTCGAAGTGTTGGTTCAAAAGAGATCAAAGGTCAAAAGGCCAAGGACGGCGGGGCGAAGACGGGGGAGTTCGAGGATGTCGGAGGGGAGAGCGGCCTCCAGGCGGCGGTGGTGGGTGGTGCGGCACAGTTCTTAGTCTGGTTGCCTGGTTTAGACGTTAACCGTGCAGTGGCGGAGATCGCACTGTACATCTCACCCAAAGACCACGTGCTTTGTACAGTCTGTGCCATCGAGCACACTGTACAGGGTGGAGCTCTTCGGTTTGCTGACAGTCCCTCGGCTGGCGAACCATTTTGCTCCTCATCAATATAGAACGCGTCCCTTTTGGGCCGACTTTGTGGTTCGCCTACCATTTAAAGAATCACAGCTTAAAAGTAATGATACTGATCGCTCCCACGTAGATAAACGTAGTCGATCTAGGCGTCTCACGAATCATGGAAGAATCTCTCCACATTAACACCATGTCCATTATCTCAGAGATGTATCGTAGAACCCCCAGTTAGGCTCGATTTGAGAGCTCCATACTTCATCTATGCTGTGACTTTTATCTCAAATCACAAGGGGCACGGGCGGGTGAACTATAAATTCATTCAAGAACGACACTGCCCCGGACAAATATCCCGCGACGGGCTTTGGCGGTGGTCTTTTTTTTTTTCTTCTTTTTTTTTTTGCCAGTCATGAAGTATCTCGCCGTCGTAATGTGCTTAGAGCTATTGATTATTACTGTTTGCAAAGAGAAAAAACCAAGGCTGCAACGCTCAAAGGCAAAGCGAAAGCATATGTTTGGAATTTGGTATAGCAGGTTTTGGTAAAACTGCGGTAACATGTCTTTCTCTGTTGCCTTTTTCTTATTCAGTTAGCAGTTGGAGTAAAAAATATGTATAAGTAATTGATTCTGCGAGTCATGCGGGTTGTTTAGGGTGCGGAGCGAGACAATGCTCACCGAGACCAACAACGTGAAAGCTGTGTTCAATCCGGACGGGGCTCAATCGCCAAATGAGCTTCCAGCAGTTTGGCGCTTGTTCCATTGGCTCTATGTGAGGAACTTTTATCATCCGCCCCTTCAAAAGAAGGGCTCAGCATGCATGTAGGAGGGCTATGCATTCTATTGCTTGGCAAGCGAGTGTGGCGTCCAATACATGACAGCCAACACGCAAAAAGACCTCGCGTCTCGCGGCGGACCACGGCTCCCTTTTTCTGGCACCCTGATTCGTGGCCAGACTGATGGAAGACGTAGCCTCATTTTGAGACCTTTGAGCCGGTTTCGGGAGTTTTTGTTCATGTCACGGATAGAAAGACTTGCATATAAAGCTCTTTACTTCCCGAGCTGTCTTTTGGGGCATCGTTTCAAGTCATTCAAAACCCAGCTCGAAGCCACAGAATCCGAGTCGTCTTGCTGATACATACAAGAACAGTCTTTGGTTCTCTACCCCGGCGTCTAACTTATACAGCAATGTCGTCAGGGTATTGGTCCAAGAGCCATGGATCCCAATCTGGTTCTACCCGCCTTGACGGATTGCACGCTTCTCGGCAGCGTCAAAGACGACCGAGCTACATTCAATTCCCAGCCGATAAATCACACGGCAGAGTGCACCGAGTTCATTGTTTCGCCAGGGGCGTCCGTCCTTCTACAAGAACTTGCATTTCGTCCCTATCCAGCCTCAATCTCTATCACGGCTGTAACACATACCATCGGTCGGCCCCCGGTTCCTCGTCCCGAGAGCCAAAGAGACTGGGATACGAAGAAAGAGACGATTCGGCGTCTTTACCTCGACGAGAACCTTCCACTCAGAGACATCATAGACATCATGTCGAAGGTACATTCGTTTTCAGCCACGTAAGTCTTTCGAAGCGACGTTCCAAAAAGCCGAAACTTGTTTCGCTGACTCTTGATACTGGCAGGGAAAGAATGTACAAGCGCCAATTCCAGAAATGGAGTTGGAAAAAGTACCACACGAAAGCGTACCAACAAAGCCGGGCCCAGGTCGTTCTGGTCGAGACCTGTCGCGGGGTAGCCACGTGCCGGAGACCAGCTAGGCGGCATCTCAACCAGATCCCCGTCCAGAACAGCACTGATTACCATCTTGCGAATTCGCCGATTGGATATTTTGCCCAAAATACCCCAAGATTTGCCGGAGCATTGCTTCACGGAAACCGACTATACGAATTGGCCGAAAAGACATATGCCAATATCCGCGAGATTATAATGGGCACTGCTCGGCGAGATCTTACTTGGAGCCAATTGAATCGCACTACACAGGTATCTAAAGCTGGAGCATATGCATTTGCGCTATTTCGACTAGCTTTTGGATTTTTCGACATCGGAGACTTCGCAAGTTGTGGCTCCATCCTTCGTCAAGTATTCCGCGAGGTTGAGAAGACCATCAAGACTGTGCAAGAACCAATCGATTTTTACCATGATCTACTAATTGAAATTCCTCTATCAATTTGCGAAAGAGAACGCAAAGAAACCCTACAGTGTTATCTCCTCCACCTGTCTCGCATGCTTAACATTAGAAACCCTGGACAACCGATCGCTCTCGCTGCCGCCGCGATGCAACCACTTTTTTCAACGGAGACTAATCAAATACATTACAACGCACTGGATACAATTGAAAAAATAGTAGCCGACAGCTACACGGAGCTTCGCGGAGAATGTGACTTCAGCAGCATGCATGCAAGAGTTCGAGCGGCCTCCATTAGCAGCAACGGCGGTCGAGCCATGCACACCCAGGGCCTCCGTAATAGCCTCAAATGTTTGCTTCAACACACAGTTGAGGAATTTGGGAGGGATCAAATGAATACCACGTACTGGCACTCAACTCGATATGGATGACTGCATATGAATCTCTGGACTTACTAAGCGACGAAATTTATGCCCTATATGAGCAGGGAATTTGTCTGCTTACTGCTGCAAATCCCACAGAGCGGGAAGACTGGGATGAACTGCCACTGGCCATTCTAGGCCTTTACAAAAAGTTCATGGCTGATTACATCGCAGCTGAAGACATACACTCGGCTATCTTTTACCTCCAAGAGTCCTTGTCAGCGGCGGACCTTGCCTGTAGCAAAGCCGGCAGTGATTCAGTCAGGCGGTCCGGGGCACAAAACATATTGCAGTGCCGCTTCATGCTGATAGATAAATTGAATTAGCTTCGAAGAGTTGAGGAAGCCGCCGAGCTGAAAGCAAGTTTGGTCAAGTCCGCTCTTCTCAGCGACACGCGGAGGGAAGACTTCAAAGAGTTCTTTCCCGATGGCGTACTTCGGGATTACTAGCTGCTGCTTTTGTGTTTTGACTTGCTTGGGTCGATACCTATACCGGTAGAAAAGCAGCTCTGTGTGCAACAATCCTGTTTCTCATTGAATGGCGAATGTTGTAATGGCCTCATACCTCTTTTGTGTTGAGCCCAACGCGTGGGAATCTCTATGATGCCAGTGATACCACTCGTCCAGTTTCTATAGATACATTCTTCCGTTAAGAGAGGAATGACCGAACTCAAGCGGCGCTTGACTCAAACAGCATTCATGTATATGTTTTCGGAACTTGAACTCGCAACGTTGCATTCGTCGTTTTCGTGTCTACAGAACGTCTGAAGCTATATCGATGAGTACAACTTTCCCGAGTAATTTGGGATAGTGTTCTCGCCTCAAAGAGAGAACAATTATCAATCGTGGCTAATTATGGTTTGCTGCTGAGATTGTCTCTTGATCATCAACCATGTTCAGGCATCATTTGCCCCAAGCAAGACCTAGTATCCATGATCCGCTCGGAAGTTCGCCAACTCGGCCGACAGCGGGAGATCGAACCAACACCGCTTATCCGAGCTGAGCTTGTTGAACCCCTGACCTAGCGCATCAAGACCCTTTACGTGGTTCCATCGCAGCGCGGCCTTGCGGGCTTCGCCTGCATGCCCAGCTCCACCGAGGTTGATTAGATGAGCCGATAAACTTTGCATCCCGGCCTTCCGATGATTGAGTCTTTTCCGACGACCTGCCCCTTTTGGGTAACACAAGCAGGCAATTCGGTGCCCGCCAAGGCCCTGGAGTTGCATTCAGCTTCGTATCCCCAAGTGTCTGCTGCTGCGTTCCGGTTATCGGTCGTCGGGTCCATAAAACCGTAATTAACAGGCAATTCGATGAAGCATCGTGACCTGGACTGTGATGGGTGCAGTTCCAACATGCATCTCCAACCCTGCCGTTGCTCCGATGGCCTAATTTTGTGGATCTATCAGATAGAAAATGGACGCAATACATAGCCTGCGTCTGGACCTTTGATTCTTGGGTTGAAGTGCAGTCTCGACAGCGCACTTCTCGTTTCGATTTGCGACCGTGAGGATCGAGTTTCTTTGCCGGCTCATCGATATTAGTCGAACATTCACAATGCCTCAGTTCCCGAAGCTTCTTCAATCAGCTCTCATCGCCGTAGCCGCAGCAACTACGGTAACAGCAGCTGAGGGCGGTTTTGCCAGTAGCCGTAACCGCCTCGCAAACCCCGTCTCTGAACCTGCTTCGGGTCGTTACATCGTCGAGCTCCAAGACTCGACAGGCCACAACGCCCGCCAAGACTCCTCCATAGCTGACTCTGTTGTTGGCCAAATCTCGTCTCTCGGCTACGAGGCCACGGTCAAAGAGGACTTTACCACCATTTCAGGCCGCTTCAAGGGCGTCTCTGTTGAGGTCACCAACAACAACTCATCCGATGTTTTCGACGAGATCAAGAGCATTCCGGGCGTCGCCAACGCTTGGCCTGTGCAGCCCATTACCCTTGATGTCTCGTTTGAGGTCACGACCGGCTCGCCGAGGTGGAACCCGCATATCGCTACGCGTGTCAGCGAGCTGCACAAACGCAACATCACCGGCGCCGGCCAGCGTGTCTGTGTAGTTGACAGCGGTGTTGATGTCAATCATCCAGCCTTGGTTGGTAAGGTCGCCGGCGGTAGGAACCTTGTTGATGAGAACTCTACCGCCCTCACCGACTGCGCCGGTCATGGTACCTTCGTCTCATCCGTCATCTCCGCCTTTCATAAGGACTTTGCGGGCGTCGCCCCCGACTCGGAAATCTACATGTACAAGGTCTTTGGATGCGAAGACGCGACATCCAACGATTTGGTCCTCAAGGGCATGCTTGCTGCCGACTCGGACGACTGCGACATCATCTCTGTCTCCATCGGCAGTAATACGGGTTACACCAACTCCGTCTTGTCTCGTGTGGCCAGTGAGATTGCCCAAGACAGACTGATTGTCATTGCTGCGGGCAACTCGGGCGAGATGGGGCCCTACTTTGCCAGTTCCCCGGCTGCTGGTCGCGGTGTCGTTTCTGTAGGGTCCGTGGAAGCTGCGCAAACCTTGGGATGGCCGGCGACTCTTGTCTCATCCAGCGGCCAGTCTTTGAATATCTCCTACGTCACATCTGACGGCGCCAAATTCAACGAGACTGTCGACGTACCCATAGCTCTTGACACCGGAGACTCCTGCAATATCGCCGGTTCCGGCTCCGAAAACGCTGCTGTCCTTGCAAAACGCGGTGTTTGTCTACCATTCGGATCATACTCCTCGATAGCCAACGCCGGCTACGGGTACGGCATTCTGTTCGATTCTTACAACCAGGGCGCTTACTATATGGACGAGGTTACTGCTTGGTCTGGTACTCTTCGACTTATGGCTGTCACAACTGCGTCGGTCGGAGAGTGGGCAACAACCCAGATCGCCAAGAATTATACTTTGCACCTGAAGATTGAAAGTGATGCTCAACCCGCTGCTTTTGCTGGCGAAGTTCCAAGCGCAGGGCAAATCTCGAGCTTCACCTCCTGGGGCCCGACCTACGAGAACGGCTTTTCGCCAGTCATCTCCGCTCCTGGTGGTGTGGTCTACGGCGCTTTCCCAGAGGGGAAGTTCGCCATCTCCTCCGGAACATCCTTTGCTACTCCGTATATTTCGGGTGTTGCTGCATTGTGGTTTGCGCACGCAAAGAAGGACCGTACAGAGTTCGTGCGAAGACTCACCTCTACAGCCCTGGCTCTCCCTGCTTTCGACACCACCGATGGCAAGGTCGTCGCCGAGTTGGCATCGCTCGCACAGCAAGGTGCCGGTCTCATCAATGCCGCTAAGCTGTTCGACTACACCACTGTACTCCTGTCCGAGCCCACGCTGTCGTTGAACGACACCGATAACCGCGTAATTACGCACACGATTCGCATTCAGAACACCGGATCGGAGGAAGCCACGTACAACATTTCCCACATCGCCGCCTCCACCATCTCATCTAGAAATAGCATCTGGTATCCGAACACATACTACCCTCCTTTGATGTCAGCCGCTGGCTCTTTGTCTGAAGCCAAGACCGTCACGGTTGCTGCAGGTGCTACTCAGGATGTTCAGGTTACGTTGTCAGCGCCTGACGTTACCGCCGATAGTGGCGCTCTTTGGAGTGGCAAAATCATACTGGCCGGTTCCAACGATGAACTCCTAGCCGTGCCTTACATCGGAATTGAGGCTTCAACTTATAACTGGACTCCGTTGCATCACGGTCCGGAGTCTTACCGCTACGATGAAACTGACGGAAGCTTGTATCCTATCGATTATCAAGGCAAGCCATACCACCCTGCTGATGGCGACTCGCCGGAGGTATACTTTGCTTTCCGATACGGGACGTATGAGTTCTCAGTCGATCTGGTCGGAGTTGATTGGAAGACTGAGCAGTTCAAATACCCGCTCCTACATGGCTCCGGATCAAAGGCATGGCTTGGATCTGTAAGATCTCAGCCAATCGTTCCTGGAAGCTACATGGACTTCCCTATGCGCGAGATTATACGTTTCAACCTGGGCAGCTTCATTACATTCCGATCATTTGCCAACGGAACCGACATTCCATCTGGCCGTTACCGCATCTTCACGCGTGCCCTACGCATGTTTGGTGATGCATCGAACCCGGAGGACTGGCAGCTTTTCCTTTCGGATCCATTCTCGATTCAGCTAGATGACGATCCCGTCCCTGGACAGAGCGCAACGTGGACTTCTACTGCCCTGACGTCAACCGTTGCGTCAACAGTTACAACTGCAGCTGCACCCACGACTACATCCGCAGCTACGATGACTGCTCCAATCTCAGTTCCCGGTACTACCACGACGCTCTCGGCGACTTCCATGCCCACCGGTCTTGCTGACGCGTTTACTTCACTCACGCTTCAGCGCCTGCAAGAGGACACCCCATTTGTCATTGACCCGGCTGCATGGATGGAGCTTCATGTTCAAATATCCCTTACGTCCCCAGTCCCTGCTGATTCCGTCATCACCTTTGCTGTGCCCCCCGAGATCACCGACATCGCTGAAGACTACCAGCTCTCTGCTTCTGGCGCCCAGGCCGGCCATGCGTCTTTCGACCCCAACACTCGCTTGTATACAATCGCACTCTCCGAGTGGACCACCTGGCACAAAAACATGGTCGGCAACTTCTTTCTTATGTGTCGGTTCACGTCGGACTTTGCGGCATCTATGAAACAGGGCACGTATGTTGTCCAGTTTTCCACCGTTGGTAAGGTTCACGAAGTGCCCATCTATTACACCGCCGTCGACCGCTCTGCTGTCTATGAGCGGTTGTCTACTGCTCCATACGACGGCACATCGTTGTATACCGCAGAGGTGGAAGTACCTGCATCTCTGGGGCCTTGGGACTTTGTCCGCTTCACCACATCTCACACGCCCGACTCGGACGGATTCATCTGCGCTAATTCTAGCGTGGTTATCGGAAACACTCTTGACGCCGAGAACCGCATCACGAGTTTTACAGATGTATCTGCTTCTGCCACAGAGGTTTGCAATGTCAAAAACTATAGGGCCATGTATAATAAGAGTTTAGTGGATGACGAGGTTCTCCGCTTCACTGTGAGCAGCATCCAGGGCGACCGGGAGATGTGGACGCTCAATGTCGTGTACTTGCTGAATGTTCAGCTATCGAACGGAACTTTGGTGCTTTATGACCAGAGGAACTTGGCGTTTGAGAAGAATCCTCGATTGAGGACGTGGTCATTTAACGCGTTTGAAGGTGAACGGGCGAACTAGGCGTCGAACACTCGGATAAAAGCTGTCAAGAGCTCTTAATATCATCTGGTGGACATATTCTTCTCTACGAAAGATGCAAAACACTCCCTTAATTCCCCTCCTTCAATAAGATAATTACGCAAACATGAAGTGTTTTGGAAAACCTCGTACAGCAAAATGCCTGGTATGTGACCTAGAGCAAATCCGGACCAAGGCTTCCACTTACCATTTACCCAATGCCTCGTAAATCAAACTCTGTGGGTCGTACTCGCGTGGGGGACCTCGGATATGACGACCCCATCAAGCAGTCTTGTCCCGGGCCCAGCAGGGACCTTGATTATCAGATGATCTGATAAGATTAGATGACTCGGACAAGTCGGCCCCGCTGAGTACGCTCGGAAGCCCGCTTCTTGCCGGGCATCATGTGACGATGATACTCTTCAAAATCGCTCGCCAAGATCTGTTCCTTCCAATAGCGCCGGCGATATCGGTGTGAGCCCTTCTGTCTACAGACTCTGGTGCTCGTTCTTCGGAAAAGGTTTCTAGGCATACTGCGCAATGGAAGTGAGCAAAAAGGTTGGGCAGTACTGGTTGGACGTGGAGGTATAAAAGCTTAACAAAAGTCTCGAGCTTAGGAGACAACCTTGTCTGAATGGCCAACAGTCTTATACAAGCTCCACAGAACCACTTGAAATTTCTCTCACGCAATCAATATGCGTTTCTCCGTGGCCTGCACCGCGGCCTTCGTCGCTTCACTGGCTGCCGCCAATCCCCTCGTCAACCGCAATCAAGTCTCATGGAAGTTCCCCGAGTCCATGCCCATCGCCAGGCGTCAAGACGTTCCTGCTCCAGGCACTCCCGCCTACCTCTGCCACGAGAACTGCGGTAAGCGTTCAATGGTTAGCTGACTCAAGCCAGATGAAGACTAACCGTGACGACTTCAAGGTACTTCAATCACCTTGTCCCGTGAGGCGAATCACTGCACGAACTACCTCTGGATTGCTCGATACGATGCCTGCTTGCAGTGCGCCAACACATACAATATCTGGCAGTACTACGGCAACTCGATCACCGCCGCTGCGGCGGTTTGTGGGTTCACTGCTGTGCCCGCTAAGAAATAAGTTTAAAGTTTCGTGGCATTGCCAGGTATTATGTCCAAGGCTGACAAGATTTGGTGTTGGACGACGTGGGGACATTGCTGGCGCGCGTAATGAAGCATACAACGATTTAGTGTACACCGCCAAAAGAAATCCAGTGTTGCTTTTGTGTTTGGCCTTTTGCTCTTCCAAGTCATATTGCAAGAAACTTGAAATATTGTCATACTGCACGGGTGTTGCACCGTGGCGCTTGTGGCGCAAGCTTTCCGGCTCCGAAGCCACATCTGGCACGACTCATGTCGTCTGAGAAAACTATATCTAGCCGTCTCATCACCTCAAAGATAGGTTCTAGAATTCGACCACTTTTCTCTTCACTTCGCAGACGCTTGATTCCATCACAAATATTCATACCAAAAGAGGAAACCGATATTTTAGGCCAGTTGTCTCTGTCACAAGGAGGCCACCAGTTGGGCCGTTCACTGCAAGGCAACTGAAGCCGGCTAAGGTGCTAAAATGCGTTGGCCATGATTTGCTCCCTATATCTATGAGAGATACTTCAGCCATTGTATTTGTAGACTGGCTCACTTTGGAAACAACAGAGGTGTCCGCGCCGAGCCACTTGTCTTGCTCTGGTTAGAGATCGCTGGCACGCTGGTATTGGCAAAAGGAAGAAATTACTCTGTTGGATGACGGGTCCCTTCGGAGCTATGCTTGGAGCATTTACGAGACAGCTTTATCAACTAGAAGCATACCGGCTGTCTCAGGCGACCATTTAACCTGCAGGCAGGCTATGTTGCCTGCACGGCCAAATAAGCCGTCGTCTTTACGTTCGCGACATTCTGAGTGCTTCAGAGATATGGTCATACTATTAAAAGCCAGGTCCCAATCTATCGCATCCATTTATGATTCCGTCGTTAGCCTCGATGAATCAATTGATGTATCAGATGCAGACGTTGAGCCAACAATGTTCTCCTCCGCTTGTGTTATGAACGTGTGACACGATGTCATCAGGGTCCCATACCCCGCTGAGATAACCAACATCATCGAGACGCACATTTCCAATATGGCAGAGCATTGAAAAAGGAAGTGCAACGCCCGAGATGCCGTCAACAAGGATTTCGAAGAGGATGTGTCGTGCCATACGGGGATAGTCGCTTGTAGATTCTAGAATAGTCTACCTTCATCTAAAAGGTTTATGAGCTGTTGATTGCCCTGATACCAATCGCTAGCATCACACATCAAAAGGTCAGGATTTCCAAACTCCTCAATGGGTCCCTCTGTCTCTGCAAAAAACTGCGAGGCCTCGAAATCGGTCAGCAGAGTCGAATCAATTCTTGACATGTTCAGACCCGATGCCGAGAACTGGGCTCTGGTAATGTAGAGCCTCGCTGCTTGGCAGAGGAGGTTGTAAAGGCGGTATGGATGCGTTGGTGAGTTTTCACCTGTTGTATCTGGTTTCAGAGATGCAGCAAAACGTTCCAGGAGGGCCAAGTCCTCAAAGTTATAGGTCCGCACCACACAGGTGAATATGATGCTGAACGGGACGAACGGGACATGGATAATGGCCCTGCTCAAAAAATTAGCCAGTATATATAGCTTAGAGGTGATTTGCATACCAATTGAGGTATTTGACAACCGTTGCTGGATCACTGCAACCGCGCACACTCTGTATACACTGTTGGTGTGCCTCTAGCGTGTCGCGGGCTGCCGAAGCACACTCGTCAGATATCTCTGAACGCTGCGCCGAGGGAATTGCTCTCAAAATTAGAGTCAGGATGGAGGAATGGCAGACAAGGTCGCTGTGGAGATACGTAGCACGCATAGGATCTGCTTGAGCATCTTTGAGGCTCTCCTTCGCGGCCTAACCTGACATTAGCGCACGCAACAAAGTAAGGCAACAGACGTACCGAGATTTCTGATTTAATCTGAGTAAGTATATCTCTTACTTCATCAGCGAATTGCATCGCCTGAGCTTTCCGCTCCTCTAATGTCGGTAGGCCGGCTGGGCTGTATAGCTGATCGTAAATCTGTCCCTGGATCCGGGCAATCCTGATGGTTCGGTGCTCGTCCGGCTTGGCCAGCAATGTGATCTCGGCGTCGCGAATTCCAGATGGTCGTCCTAGACGAAGAGCTAGTCCCTTTTCGAACTTGAAAACGGCCCAGAACAAGCTGATCTCCATGTTTCCTTGTTCGTTTCCATGTCCCTTCGGCTGCGGGTCGAGGCGATGGTATCCCAATGTTTGGCAATGATTCAACGCAGTCGAGATGAAACTCCAAGCCGTTATAGCTTTAGAGTTTTCTACTGAGAATAAAGTCTGGATGGAATTGTTAGCTTAAAGCTTGCGGTATCTAAACCTTGGGAGTCGATTACCCCAAGTGTCAGCGCAGCAATGACTTCCATGGTAGGTGGTAACATGATTGGAAGGAGTGACAGAGCTCTTGCAAGGCTTCTCTGGCAGAGCTGGAAATGATCTCGGGAACTTGATATCCCTTCCGAAATTGTATGTTCAGCAAACATGTAAGATAGAAACCCGGCCGTGAGAACAAAATCTATCTCGGAGTAATTGTCAACAGCAAAGTATACCTTACGACAGGTATCTTCGAACTTCTGAAGCGGGAGGATTTGGGAGATCGACTTGACTCTTAGATAGTTTTGGTGAGCTGGTATTCACGTTAGATTTGTCTCCTTAATTGGCACCGAAACGTACATTTTGTCCATCGCAAGACCTCAAGCACTGCGTCTAAAGATGGCAAGCGAGCATGTGTTTGTTTACTGGCGAGATCTGACTCGGAGACTAGAGGAAACTTCCCTCCAAGAACAGGATTTGACATGACATCGACCAAACTTCTCAGGGACGAGATGGTCTCTGAGGAATCCTCTTCTTCTTGATCGGGTCTGCTGTCCTCCACAAATGCCTTGACGAAGTCGATGACATGGAATGAGTGATCCCATTGGGGTACAATGACGTGTGATTCCGCAGACGCATAATTCCCGAAGACAGGTCTTGTGATCTTTTCTGGGGTAGTTTGCGCTCCAGATCCATCTTGTTGTTCGGTGTATTCCTTCGGAACGTTGTGATTCCCTAAGGATGATTTGATGAAGAAGATATCGCGTGCGATGTCATCGATCTTGCGCTCGCTGGGGGAATATGTTTAGATACCTGTGAAAAAGATCAAGGAAAATATCTCAGGGCTGGTAGGATTTTGTCTCACTATTGTGCCGATATCAATATTCTTTGCCTTGGTGGTGTTGACTTCCTTGCAACGGTGGTGTGGGTGCATTCTAGTCGTGTGGAAACGCAGTTCGAGCATGGCGATGCCCTGTCACACCCGATCTGGCGGCAACCACCTATCAGCTCGCTCTCACTTCAACTTTTAATTAAATAAATGGAGCAACTAACTTTTCGTGAACGGCATTGGTCACACTGGTGATGGACGATGTTAGCTCACACTGTCCGAACGTGAGTAGCCTGTGGGTATTGGGTGGTGTGAGTAACGTACCGAGCGGCGGCTAATTGCGGGACGAGTTTTTTGACCGTCCTCGACGGCATTCCCGCGGATTTCCATATCGTGGTGATCAATCCTCAGAGTATGAAGCAAGAAATCGCACTTGATTGAGCTGGCGTGGGTTTGGGGATAAGTTATGGACTGAAGATGGGCCGATGACAAATGGCACCGGAAACGCGCGGGTTTCCCCTTGCTATATTTGGGATCTCGGCGGGCTATTCGTGACCAATCATCTGCGAGGGCCCCAATATTACCTATGCCACGCCGCATCCCCGGTTACCATTAGTTACAGAGCGCCCTCATGTACTAGTGGTTTGAGGACTATCGTAGTCTGAAGCCAGAGTATAAGTAGCATGTCATTCTCTGGTATTGTCCCTGGAACACAAAGTATTATACATTCGCAATCATCATCTTGTCAAATACTCGCAAACCGACATGGTGAATAACATCCTCCTAACTGGTGCCGCCGGCTACATGTGCGTGTTCATATCTTCTATCGACTCTCATTCGAACGTCACTAATTGCCTCTTAGCGGCGGTACTGTCCTTAAGGACCTCTTGGCTCGTCAAAATGGACCCGTGAAGGCTGCAAAACTCTTTGCCGCAGTTCGCACGCAGGAGCAAGTCGAAGTCTTGTCGAAGCTTGCGGGCCTTTCTGTGGCCCAAGTCGACCTGTTGAGAAATGAGGCCGTGGAAGATTTTGTACAAAATAACGAGAGTGCGTTCATTTCTACGGTATCTCACTCTCGTAAAAGTCGTCTAACAGTAAAGTAGTTGACTTCATTGTGAACCTAGCGCCATCTTTCGATTTTGTCATTATATCCAATCTCCTTAACGCCCTTGGCAAGCGTCGCCTGGTCGGTGCAAGTGACTTGCGCTTGATTCATGTGAGGTACCCTAATCTCCAACGGTAGTATTCTCTAATAGTCCTGATTCAGAGCTCGGTAACTGCAGCCTTTTCAAAGGAAAATGGTTGGCCGTTCGGTGAGGTCAGCGACACAGGGCCAGTCCTTGCCAAAATGAGAGAGATCCGAGACCAGCATCCCGTTAGAGTGGTCCGTCTCAAGATCCTGTAAACGATTACCGAGATCCCTAAAGCTAAAATGGAATTAAGGCAGATCTTCTGGTTGCTGATAAGGCGAAAGAGCTGGGAGTCAAGATGTTCAATGTTGTCATCCCAAATGTTTGTGAGTAATGCTTTCCAGGATGAAGTATAGATCAAAAAGCCAAACCTTTCATCAAAACTGATGAAAGCTGATGATTACGGGTAGATGGAAGGGGTACTGGCGAAGGTAGGAAGCACTCCGTTAGCATCCCTACGTATGTTAGGGTAAGCATCAAGAACCAGATGGTCAACAAATTTGACAAAGACGGGGTAAGGCCACGTGACAAGACAAGCAAACAGATATGGACTGCCTCATACTGAAAACATATCTCAGCATCCTGCGGCCGCTCATGTCACTGACCTTGCAGCACTCTACGTTCTGCTGATCGAAAAGATCTTGCAGGGAGAGCCGATCCCGAGCGACGAAGTTGGAATTTACTTCGGCGTTGCATACAAAATATCTTGGTGGAAAGTCATGTCAGCTATTTCCCTAGCTCTTCACTCTCGTGGCCTAGTCAAAGACCCGGAGCCACAGTTTTGGCCAAGCTACGACGCGGCAGCGGATGAGCTCGGTTGGCCACGGGCATACATCCGAGGGATGGGAGCCTCAAGGTGAGCACGAAATGAGAAGGGTTTCGGAACAGAGACAAGCTAATTGATTTACTAGCCCAAAACTCCTTCCGGTCAATGCATACAAGCTTGGTTGGACACCCAAGTGGGATGAGAGTAGGTTCATGGAGAGCATAGACGATGAGGTTCAAGCTGCTCTGGAGCTAGACACCGGCGCAACATCTCTCTATGATAGTTTGAAGGCTACCAATTCCTGAAGTTTCATCGTCCGTACCTGGTAACCTAGAGGTCATATTCACCAACCCTTGTACTCGGCTGTTGAGTAGGCCCAATTTGTAAAGCTAAATACCAGAAGAAATATGAAGGCCTTGATTGGACTTTTCTAACGGCAAAAGTGTTGGATAGCGCCAAGCATAGAACCCCATGATAGTTCACCTATCCAAAAAAAAAAAATTGGCCATGATTCTATGAGCTCTACACAAAGCTATCGAGCTATGGCTGGGTATGACGACCCAACCTGAAGATCTGGTGTTTGTACCAGCAGCACCGACTCATCGAGTGATGCGCTATCAATCCACACCTTTAGATGCTCGAAAGGAACGCGGCCCAGAGATTTCGCCACGAGTTTGATGGAATAAATTGCCTGGAAGGGTGCTGGAAAGGGTATGTAAAGGTTTGTGATTGTGGAGCGTTGCCGGGGATGCAGTGTGTTGGGCGCGTGAGGCCTGAGCGGTCATACCCGGCCATGCCTGTGGCCTGCGTTCTGTCCTTGGTGAGGATTATATCCCCGCTGACAAGGAAAACATCGACTACGCTCTTACTGTAGTTATGACAATCCTTCCAGTCAATGACACCCTCATGAAACTCTTGGGTTACGCCGACCTTGCCGTCCATCGCCCTATTGTTGAGCAGAGCACCAGGTAACAATTCGAATGACAAAGGTACATGTAGAAGAAACACATGGCTATGTTTTTAAGCTCTACTATATATCTGATAAGAATTTCTCATTGGAGCAAGGCCACGTTCTTCGAGACGGTCTTCTCGGCTCCAGTTGTAAAACCTAGTGCGGATTCGACGACTCGGCCTGACAGACTCGACAAGCCTTCAACCTTTTGTTTTATTTCCAGAGGCCTTGTTGACAGATCTTCAACTCAAAATTCGGCTCCAAACTTGGGCAAAAACTTGGACGGGAACATGCGGTTGGCAACTATCTTACGGAAAAGTCTGTCGAACAAGATCGAGGAGGCCTTGAAGAGTGAGACTCAAATCTGCTCAGGCTCAACTGCATCATCTCCTGGAGATATTGACGATGAATTCAAATGGCTCTATAGAGTAGCAGCGAGGACAGCAACGAGTTTGGAAGGTTTGTGGAGTATTAATATCGAAGTTCTAAACGTTGAGAATTACCGATATCGTAGTACTAGAATCTTTTGGATTGCTTAGAGACGAATTCTTTTGTCTTCAAAAGATCCATATTCCAAATGCGATGACCTAGTATTTGGTGCGGCTTGTTTCTATAAGTTGCATTTATCTAATCTGATGCAACCCTCGTGCTGAAGGTATCTATGTCTTGTCTATGTCTTATGATGTTCCTACGTCTTCTAGACCTCTTTTTCAAGACGTACATCCCTTGACCCGTCTTTTCATCCAGCTTGTTTTATTTGCCTATAAGAAGCTTCAAACCCTTCATTGCTTGCTCGTTGGCAGTAAACAAAATGCCACCCGCCAGTACAGTTCTGCCTAACCGCATGATTGTACCTCTCCAGAGACCCTTCACTCCATCCTCAGCCATGATCGCTCTAAATGACTCCATCGTGCCAACGGCCTTTGCCTGCTGCGCTTTCGTCTTGATGGTATCAAATGGCTGCGTCGCTAGTGTAGTCACAGTTCCGGCAAGGGCGCCGTTAGCGAAGCTCATCACCGGGCCCTCGGGACTGATGCCTCGTGTCCGCTCAAAGTCTTTGATGATGCTGTAGCTGCCGAGTCGGAATCCCGTGGTGCCAATTTGTTTCAACGTTGTCGTGATGTACCCTCGCCATAAAGCCTTCAGTACTCCTTGCTCACGTGTGAGTGTTCTGATGCAGTCGATCGCACCCTTGAACCTCCTTGTTGTTTTGGCGTCGTCGATAAGCGCTGTCTTGATGCGCTCACTTGGCGTTACGATGACCGTGCTGCTCACGATGCCAGCCACCATCCCGGATGCTATACTCTGCATAGGACCCAAAGTGTGTGTTTTCTTGTCCTCAAATACCGACCGGATGCTGTCGAACGCAACGAACCGAACGGCGTCTTTGCCAATGGAACCCACGATCATGGTGCTACATCCCTTGTACAGTGCTGGCAATCCCTCGTCGCGCGCAACGCGCAGGACAACTGCAAAGGGATTTCGCGTTCCCTTCTGGTGTCCATAAAGTTGCACTCGCGTCTTGGCGAATTCGAAGGGGTATGTGCACGCGGCTTCCACACCGCCGGCAATGCCTCCTGCGCCAAGAGAAAGTAACGGCGAGGTCTTGCCGTCTGCTTGGGCGACCATCTTCTCAAAAAGCTTGTCGCTGCAAGTTTCGACGTCTTTTCAGGTCTCGAGTATCACAGGTAAAAGTTGAGAGACAGGGAAGGAATTAGTCGCGGAAGTGATAACTGCGAAATGACGTCTTTCCGACGATGATCTGCCGGGGACTGCTCGGGTAATTCCCGGCTTCTCGACGCGGGTATCATCGGATGCATACAAAACATCTTTCACTGTCAACAAGTGTGTTTACCTCATCACCAAGACAGAACTTTGCCATGCAGATGTGTATGCTATTATGACTATTTCCAATCAGATGATGGGCTCTAAAACAAGTCTAGGCGCGGCGGTTTACGCATTGTAGTATTTCCAGTCGAGAAGTACAAAAACCTGCGAATGTCTTCTCCTTCTTCATGGGGATCTAATCTCGATTACAACTAATACAATTTGCAACGTTTCAATTTGGTCATTTGGCTATCTGTGAGAATATTGGATATGAACACCGAGAACGCTTAACACGAATACCGGGCACTGCAAGCACTATAGCACTTGACCAAGAGAAGCCCGCCTGACTTGAGCGCCAGACACCCCTCTCAGATGGCTAGCAGTGACTACCTCCTTTGGATAATGGGAACCATCTAGTGGGAAAATGGTGAGATAGTTACAAGGTAGTAACGATCAACTGCAGCCGAAAAGAGTGCCATAACCATAACCCTTAACGATGTAACCCAGCAAAGAGTCACACGGTACACCTCTGTCACGAGCCAAAAGGTCATCTAAGGGATAGACTGGAATGGACTAGTGATCTAAGGGATAGATTAGCACACCAGTGCCCACCTATAAGAAGGCCAGCTCCCCAGCAGTCAACTAGGAGAAGGCCAGAGATAAATGCAGTCATCAGTTTACACCTATCTTGCCGTTGACCTTCTCACTTCGTACCGAACCCCCTGACAACCTCGCTCTTCCACCACAGTTCCAAATTCGGTTTCAGCCAAAGATACTGCGGCAGCCACTGTTGTCAATAAGCGAAGGGAAGAAAATCCGGGTAGTCGAAGCGCATGTTGAAGGGTTGCGCTGTACTTATAATAACAGCAAGAGAATGACGAAGTAGTTGGATAAGTTTGTTTCATACTTTGGGTCCCAGCACTGTCCGGAACCTCACTTGAAAATCGAAAATGATAAGGCTGCTGGTCGCGGGTTTCCAATCCTAGTATCCACAAGAGGGCTTCACTCCGCCTAGTGTCCCACATAAGTAATTTCAAGTCCCCTAGAGATCATCTGAGCTCGATCTGGGATGATTCGGTCTATTAGTCTAGTTGGTTAGGACGTCGGATTCTGATTTAGCAATCATATTCTTCCGTAGGCCCAGGTTCGAATCCTGGATGGACCTTTCCTTTTGTTAAGGACATCAAAAGAATTTATTAGATTTTCGTTTTTGTATGCCGCTAACTTTGTAACACGCTTATCTGCTGTGCAGGGACTACACAGTCTTTTTCTCGTCTAGTTTTGAATGGTGTATACTCTGCTGGACGAGGACGTCTGCTGGAAATGCTAACATCTATAGAATGTCAAAAACTTGAGACTAAGAACTTGGATTTGAATATGGTACAAGTCGTGCAGTATCTTCCATCCTACCACGTTACCAACAGCTCAACTAATAAGCGGAACTCCGAGCTTCCATCTGGTTGTGGGTGCTCGGACGTCCGGACGTATGACTCAGAACTGCCATTGCCCAGGTATCAGACGATGACTGTAAACGTGACGATTGGCAACTGATTTTCAGTCGATACTTGTCTGTGACACGGAAGATTCTGTGATCAAACTTGAAAGCAGACAGAAACAGAAGTCCACATGTGCCAGGTGCATCCGAGCTTGCTGTAACGTATCATACCAGATTTTTGGTAGTTCTTTGGACTGTGAAAGGCATTGAGTTTCGCGCGTTGGGGAACTACGGTGGAGGGCACCATGTTTGTCCAAATTGAAATTTGGTGGCTGGTTTCGAAGTTTGATAATTCCTTTGAAGCTACATGAGTTGTATTTAGCCTGTTTAACGTAATGCGAGACATCACCTGTCTGATTTTAATCTTCGACAACCTCAATCAGCGTGAACACTGATGGTGAGTTACGATGTCAGCGAGCGACATTCTTGGAAAACCCGAGGCCTATGGGCTTTCCTTCTTCATCGGCGTCTTATTGCATATCTTCGTCTTTCGATATGGCGAATGGGATCTTTCAGCGCAGCGTATCATCGGCAGCTTCTCTCTCGCGTACATAGTAACTGTTAGCGCCACCATGGCGGCGCCGATATTAGCGCCCATGATATCAGAGCCGTCCAAGCCAATACGATTAGCCGAGGCCTCGAAAACCGCAGCGATATTGTTCTCATTGCTCATAGCAGGTATTTACTGGAGTATGATGGTATATCGAGGTCTCTTCCATCGGTTGCGACAATTTCCCGGGCCATTCCTGGCTAAATTTACGAATCTTTACGTGACCTTCAAGATCTGGAACCGGATGCACTTACACGAAGATGTTCGGAAACTTCATGAGAAGTACGGCGATATAGTTCGAGTTGGCCCAACAGAGCTTTCCGTTAACAAACCGGGTGCCATTGATGCTGTATTTCTTGATACGGATTGTATGAAGGGGCCTTGGTATAATCTGCTACATCCCATGGTCTCGATGCAAATGGTCCGAGACAAGGAAGCGCATTCAAAACGTCGAAAAGCATGGGAGTATGGCTTTACCTCAAAATGTCAGAGCCTATTAATTCCGTGTTAAATGTGTTTAAGCTAACTCTTGTGATAGCGCTGCGAGACTACGAGCCTCGGGTCCTCAAGTACACCGACCAACTTCTCGCCGGTATCGAAGCCAGTGCCGGGACGAAGTTCAACGTAGCTATCTGGTTCAACTTCTACAGTTTCGATGTCATGGGTGAATTTTCCCTTGGCCACGGCTTTCGCATGCTCGAGGACGGCGTCGCGCATTTCTACATGAATTCGTTGCACGATGAGACGAAAGCTGTGGGGAGATTTACGCATGCCATGTGGGCACTGCCGTTGTATCGCAAGATGGCAATTTGGAATGCCGGCGTCAAAAGGTTCAAGACGTGGATCGCGGGGCAGGTGCAGCAACGTATCCAGAATAAGCCCGAGAGTCCGGATATCTTTACATGGGTGTTGGAGGATTATGAAGCAAAGAAGGAGCATTCCTTTCAGGACATGTTGAATCTCTACGGGGACTGCATACTGATTACCGTTGCTGGAAGGTCAGAATATCCCAGACGACTCTTTTGTCTTAACAAAGATACGCTAACATTGAATCCCCAGTGACACCGTCGCCGCCGTGCTGTCATGCCTGTTCATGGAGCTTGCTCGTCATCCAAGGGAGTACAAGAAGCTCCAAGAGGAGGTTGACGAATACTTCCGCCAATATAACAAGCCCGAGCATGCGGCACTCTCAAAATTGCGGTACCTTCAGGCCTGTATTGACGAATCACTTCGCTTGCACCCGCCGGTACCATCGGGGGTTCAGCGCATGACGCCACCGGAGGGCTTACAAGTCGATGATGTATGGCTCCCAGGAGATACCATTGTGTTTGTGCCGTCTTACACTCAGTATCGCGGTAGGTTTGATGTAGTCCTTAAGATTGTCCAAATTTCCGTGCTAACAACAGAATCTGCAGATTCTAGATTCTTCGAAAGCCCAGATGACTTCATCCCGGAACGCTGGATCGACCGACCGGAGCTAGTCAAGAATGCAGCTGTTTTTGTGCCATTCTCCACTGGTAGGTTCCCGGCATCCTGAAGCGGTCGGATAGTACACTAACGCTCCGGAGGTCATGATGTGTGCGTTGGCAAACAACTTGGTCTCCTGGAAGCCCGATTTGTTACAAGCGCGATAGTGCACAAGTATAATTTGGAATATGCAGAGGGCCAGACTGGAGAGATCTTTCTCGAGGGGAACAAGGATACAGGGACCCTTACAGTTGCTCCGCTCAATGTTGTCTTCACTCCCAGAGAGCTTTGAAGCTAATTAGCGAAAGTACTCCGGTAAAGAAGGGATTGAGGTATACAGTCACCTCACAAGCTTGATATTTAGGAGCTAGTAAATGATGTAAAATACGGCATTGTTACTCATACTCGTGCCATTTCCTCATGACCTATGTAAGTGGGAAAGCCTTCACTACTTTACCGACATTGCTGTGTCAATTTCCATCCCAATATTCACATAACAGATACCATGCTCGCTTTCATGCTGTGTGTGTTATCGTTCCTCGTAAAACACAACCGAAAATTTCTTCAAAACTTCGCATACGTGGCTCGTATCCTCCTTTCCAGGTGCTCTGAACTTGTGACGGGCTCAGCGTTCTCATACCCCTTTCGCCGCAAAACCTCCAAGAACTCGGCGTCAACTTCTTGCCCAGTGTCCAACGGGTCGTCTCTGCTCTCGATCGGCGCCAAAATGACATGCCGATCAGGCTGTATGAACACAGGTATACTCAATCTCCCAACGTTCTCACTTGCAGACCTTGGGTAAGCCACCCGATGCATCGTAGACCGTAATCGGCCCGCAGTCCAAAACTCAAGGGCATCTCCAATGTTCACAACGATAGCGTCCGGTAGGCACTTTACATCAACCCAGGCCCCGTCCCGTAAGACCTGCAACCCGCCTTGGTCCGACGACTGGCGGAAAAGCAGTGTCAACGAGCCGTAATCAGAGTGTGCGCCTGCGCGGATATCGTCCGACTCCTCGAAAGCCGGGCTATTGGGAGACGAGAGCTGGGATACCGGGGGGTAGTTGATGAGACGCATACGGCAACTCTCGCCCGTGTGGGCACTAGAGAGAAAGTCTCCTGGCATCTGAGCAAGAATTCAGCTCCTTGTCGTTTAATTCTCATTTCAATCATCGTAAAGGGTTCGACTTACGCCCAGGCCAATCGCAAGTCCTTCCAACAGAGTCTTTGCCAGTCCGTCGCAGGCAGTGAAGAAAGCCGCCATTCTCTCACGGCCACTTTCCAACTCTGCTGGGAGGGGTTGCGCGGTACTTCCGGGGTCCGAAAGATAGAAGGATTCTTTGACATCGCCGGGCCCGACGCCAGAAAGTCTGGTTCCAACGTAACGTCTCAGCGCATGGCAGCTTACAGGGGGGCGAGATACCCGCAACCTACGTCTCTTCTCTCATACCGGTGTAACCCTAGATTTCGAGATGACACAGGTCAGCAACCAGATTGGTGACTAAAACCTCCCATGGCGTTGAACAGAGGAATGGAAATGTTACAGAATCTGCAGACTGACCAGATCGCCACTACCATTTGCGTATGCCAACTTATCTTCCAGTGGTGCGCTGAAGAAGGCCTTGGCGAGGGCAAACATTCCTGCAGCAACGTGGTCGCCTAATTCATGTCCAACGACATAGAAGAAGCCGGGGTCCTTGCCGACGCGCATCAGCTCCGTCGCCAGGTCCTCCACCGTTTCAAACGACTGCAAATCAATGACTGGCAAGGCTGCTGTCATAGTGGGTTGATTGGCGGGTTGACGCGGGCGCTCTGAGAACAAAGAAGAGAGATTAAACGAGGTCAGAAAAAGCAGGTGAATAACGTGGTTTAGACAACCAAATTGTGTTGTATTGCGTGATGAGAATGCAAACGAGGCAGAAAAATATGATGTTGCAAATGAACATTTGTGGTAGTACAACGCATCAAATTCGCCATCGACGACCCAGCACAAACACAATACATCGACGACAAAACAACAGCGACGTGCAGTGTGATGTCCAAGCGTCTTGGTTAAGTACAGCAATCTCTCTTCCAAGTGTACCCCGGCGGACCGAGAACTACCTCGAGATAACCTCGTGGGGTATATGGGTCAAGGTCTCAGAGGGCGGTTAAAGCTGCAGAATCGCGCAGACGGCAGATTATAGAGAGCCCGCTGATTTGTCTCTCTGGGCTTCTGGCCCGCCACAACAACGTGAGCCAAAGTGAAGAGAGCAAATGCCAGTGTCACACAGAGCGCCGGCTAGTGTCTCGGGAGAATGGACGGTACGGGAACGGCCGGGTGAGAAGCCTGCATTCAATGAGCAAGTGGACGAGACCGGCTGTAGCCGGGGCCTCGTGCCGTCATGCACGTGTTTTGTGTCCGTCGGAACTCCAATGTGGATTCGCCGCGACGAAAAACAATATCGAAGCATTGGGGCGATAAGGAAACCCTTCATCGGCTGCACTGCATCGAAGGGGGGTAATGATGTGCAACGAGCCAACCACGGAGCCAATCACGATTCATCGACTTGGCATTGTTCAACTGGAGAATGCGAAGTGCATCTGTGATGGAGGGAGCAAACATGCAGTACACTGGGCCAGAACCCGAGTGGAACTCTCGAGTGCAGTCTCTGCAGTTCCAGTCAGTTGAGTCCTCCATCTCTCCCAGGTCAGCCACCTCGCTTGCCAAGCACCACCCAAGAGTCACACAAACGAGCAAACAACCCCAGACCCCGAGAGCGAGTTGCAGCAAGGCGGAAGAAAAAGAGGGCCCAGAAGCCAACCGTGGCCCCTGTCCCAATCCCTCGTTCTCTCCCCTCAGCCCCTCCTCTCCTTACCGAGTGCCTGGTCGTACCCCCTGAAGCCCTCTATGCCCTATCCCTGTTTCGACTAGGGATCATCGTCACCGCTGCAAACTTGTGTGCATTTTGTGTGTGGCACTCAGCCCGACGCAATTTGGGCTATTTCCGGACCACAAAATGATGACCACAACCCACAAGGGAGGCTTCCCAACCGCACGATATCAGGTAGTTCCTCGTGCTGGGCTGAGCCTTTCGTTGACTGCGCATGGCGCAAACACCGGACACACACAAGCACGAAGAACCATCCAACAAGTCTGACAAACCTCCTGTCCACCCTCGTCCCGAAGTCCCAGCTGCTGATGGATGTCGTCTTGTTTCAAACGACTGGAGCGCCTGGGATATCATCCCCCCCAACAATCGGTGAGCTGACCCTGCACTTCGCCCATCGTGGATTCTTTTGGTCAGCCAAGCGCACCCACATCATGTACGGAACACCGTTTCCAGTAAGATTGAGGTGCTTTCCGTGCTTTCCCCTTGCCTTTTCCCTCGCAAGTTAGCATCCAGCAACCATGCCACTGGGAAATCCTCATCAGCAAACCCGACATGTCATCTTCTGTGCCTCTTCCTGCTACCGGTCTCCTTGTTTTCGTGTTCGCGGTGCCCATAACCATGGATGATGCCTGTTGATACAAATATCAACTCCTAGGACGCTTGGGTCCATCGACACACACTGTGACGAGAACCACCACATCTCCCCCATATTTAGCTTTTCCAAGATTCCCATCCCGCGACTCGTTCAGCGAAGCTTACTGAAGTTCTGAACACTCCATGATCTGTGCCACCATCTAAGCTTTCGAGCTAGAGCGTCACAGACTAAAGGGAAAAAGCCACTTCAGAATCGTCCGGTCCGCTTCCGGTCTGGTGTAGCGCCCTCTTTTCCTCGTTCCCCGCCTCGTCTCGTTGCCATATCCCAGTCTTTTGACCCTCCCTCTGATTCAATCCTTCACTTCACCGCCTGATCCGTCCGGCGAGACGGCGCACACTGCGCATCTGGAGCGGAGCGTAGCTCGACACCAGGTGAACAGTATCCATAACCGACACACCCAAAGTTCGGCCGCTCAACAGCGGAGAATCGGTAGGTCTGTTGGCTAGCGGGAAGACCATCGTCAACAACCCCCACACACATACAGACCGGATTCAATCATCAACCGCTGTGCGAGCTGTTAGCCAGCAACCACCCAAGATGACGGCAGCGGCTCTTCTCCGCCGCATCCAAGTCTCCCGCGAGACCGATGTCGTCACAACGGCCTACATGAACCGCGACACGCGGCCCCTCCCGCCCGACCGCCGCACTTACGGGCCGTGGCAGTTCGTCGGCCTCTGGGTCGTCACGGGCTCGTTCAACATCGGCGGTTGGACCACGGGCTCCTCCCTCATCGCGCTCGGCCTCAACGTCTGGCAGGCCATGCTGACCGTCATCATCGGCCACTGCCTCGTCGGCCTCATCTGCGTGCTCGCCGGCGGGCCTGGCGCCAAGTGGCACATCGGCTTCTCCATCCTGCAGAAGGCGAGCTGGGGCATGTACGGCGCGCTCTTCCCCCTCGTGCAGCGCATCATGCTGTCCTTCATCTGGTACTCAACACAGGTCTACTGGGGCGGGCAGTGCGTGCGGACCTTCATTGCGTCCATGGCGCCGTCGTTCAACAGCCTCAACACGCCCCTGGCCAACGGCACCATGACCGTTGCCGATTTCATCGGCTTCATCATCTTCTCCCTTCTCTGCTTACCTTTGATCTACATCCGCCCGGAGCGGTACCACGTCCCCTTCGCCATCGCCGCGTGCACCGTTATCCCCACCGTCTTCATCCTCCTCATCTGGTGTCTCGCAACGGCCCGCGGCGCGGGGCCGATGCTCACCGACATCACATCCACCGCCGGCGTCCAGCAGGCGCGCGGTTCGCACCTAGCATGGATGCTCGCCCTGGGCATATGCACCAACATCGGTGGCATCAGCACGCACATCTTCAGTCAATCCGACTTTACGCGCTTCGCCCGCCGGCCGCGCGACCAGCTCGTGTCGCAACTGCTCTTCGTGCCCCTGAACACCATCGTCGTCGCCTTCGTCGGCATCGTCTGCACCTCGTGCGCCGCGCAGTTGTTTCCCAAGACGGAGGGGACCCTGGTCTGGGAGCCGTATCGCTTTCTCGACGCCATGCAGGCTCACTATGACAATTCGGCCGGCGTACGGGTGGCGGTTTTCTTTGCGAGTTTGGCCTTCATATTCGCGCAGTTCGGCATCGCGGTCGCGGAGAATGCGCTGTCGAACGGCATCGACCTGTCGGCGCTGCTGCCGAGACTTTTCAACTTGCGGAGGGGCGGGTACCTTACGGCGGCTTTCGCCTTCGTCATGCAGCCTTGGCAATTGATGAACGGCGCAAGCAAATTCCTGACCGTCATGGGTGGGTACGGCGTCTTCCTCGGATCCATGACTGGTGTCATGTTCGCCGACTACTACGTCGTACGCGGGCGGAAGCTGAAGTTGACGCACCTGTACGAAGCGACCGGCAATAGTATATACTGGTACAGGGGAGGTGTCAACTGGAGGGCGGGGATATCATGGATGCTAGGGACGTTTTCGCTCCTCCCGGGTTTCGTGCATAGAGTGCGGGATCCTACAGTTGAGAAGAGTGGGTGGTCTCACCTGTACTACCTAGCCTGGCCCTTGGGATGCACGTTGGCCCTCGTGTTGTACTGCCTCCTACATTATGCCTTCCCTATCGAAAGCCCTCGTGCAGTCGACGACGCGGACTACTTTGGCACATTCGACCCTCCGGAGGGGACTGTGCTCGATGGACGGGAGCAGACACCATCAAAGGCATCTGCGGAAGTGAATGAGACCAAAGACCGAGACGTGGGCGATGACAAAATGGCGTGAGAAAACAGTCAAAGACGTGGTGTGTAATGTTGTAATTGTCAAGCAAGCGAGCTTTTACTTTCCCTCAACGGCGTGGATTCCAAGACTGAAGACTGTGTCCGATGCAGGCTAGATCATCTCTTAGAGGGTGGCCTCTTATCATCCCGCATGCATATTTCAATCGAGTCAAATGAGATACCCACTTCCTTAGATGCCATCCACACTGTGTTAGTTCTTTATCGACGAAGCCCTCTCCGCCTCCGCGATCCGCAAGAGAAACCCTTGGGGGAGATCGCCAGAAAGAGGGTCCCAGATCGTACGATCCCTGCATTGCAAGTGCCGATGCGGAAGACATGCAGTCGGCGGCATTTCCGTAGGTAGACGGGACCTTGACACGCGGAAGAGGCGGGGAGCTGGCGGCTAAGCTGTTGAATTGGCCGTCATTAGTCCCGGCCACATGTGCGCGCTCGCATCCTCGCGGCTGAATTGCTGCTGAAAACGGGTGGCCCGGCGAGTTGCTCTTTTCTCCATCTCGTAGAGGATAAACGTCAAGGCTTCCCTCTTGATGCATTTCATTTTCTGTTCCTTTGATGGTGTAGAGTTTGTCCCGCCTTGCCTACACGATGGCTTCTCTCAACCGAACAACAAAACTGCTCTGCATCATCCCGATATCGACTACTGGCATGACCGAGGACCTTAGTCGCATATACCAGTCAACCCGTGGGCTCGAGATAACATTCATTGACGGCCACGGTCTCGTCGGCTGTCCGCCATGTATTGAGAACCACGTGCAAGCATTAGAATCAACAAGGGCCCTTCTACCGCGGGCCATGGACTACGTCAACTCTCACACTCCCGACGGCGTCCTCGTCTGCTGTTTTTCGGATCACCCTCTGGTATATGCCCTGAGGGAACTGACTACGATCCCCATCACTGGGATATTCCAAGCCGCCCTCCAAGAAGCCTCTCAAGGCGGCGGGAAGTTTGGCATCGTGACCACGGCCCGTGCATGGGAAACGCCGTTGACAGACTCAGTTGGCAACCTCGGCTTCCGTGAGTACTCGGCGGGTGTCGCAGCGACTGGACTCAGTCCCCTCGAGTTGAAGAGCCTTGACCGAGAGGTGGTCATCGATCGCATAGCGATGTTCTCGAAATCATTGATCGACAGCGGTGCAAGGAGCATCATTCTCGGCTGTGCGGGCATGACGGCACTGGAAGCAAGTATCCTAACAGTCCTTCCATTGGGAATAAAAACAGTTGACGGGGTTCGGGCCGGGATCAACATATTATCACAACTCACTGAAGAGACGGCCATCTTGGAAACAGCGCCTTCGCGCACAGGCGACGCCAAGCGCTCGTGCACCTTTCAGAACACAGAACTAACGAGTAATACTGAACAGGTCTTTTGAGACAAGGCTTGTCCGGCTGCATGATTGATGATAATAGTCACGAGAAGAACATATCTGCATATATAGAGGGCACAAGGCGGGCGAAAGTTGACCCAACCCATGGGCAACTACGTGGTTCCCCAACTTTCGATAGCGCTTGCCCAATCAATTTCCGCAGAATCATTGAATGCGTTTGTCCACATATTTCCAATGAAATCTGTTTGAAAGTTATAGAACGCCGTATTGGGTAACGCATACTGCTCAAGCAAGCCGTGCTGTTGGGGCAGCTGTGGTTGCGGCTGCTGCTGAGGCATCATACTCATGGTCCGTGGTTCGCCCGCCATTTCTGGCTGAGGATGCACCATTGGGGCCACTGCTGGTGTTGGTTGACTCTGGCGTACGAGTATCTCCTCTAATTTGTGGATATACTGAAAGATCCTTGCTCCAGCTTGGCTGGCTGAAGGAAGTGACGGAGCAAGACTCTGTAGAAAGGTTGCCATGGACGTCCTGAAATAGTCAGAGTCAGACCCAGGGATCATGGTGTAGCCCGAAGCAGTCAGCAACTCACATCACTTCGCGAAGCTTATAGTACTGCCAATCAAACAACTGCCGTGTGATGAAGCTGCTCAACAAGTGAGCGACACCGGCCAACTCTTGTAGCTGACACTCGATTAGCTTAATGGCAAGTTTGGGGGAAGGACGTCCGTACCATAGGATAACCTATTGCGCGCAAATATTCCACAGGTACTGCAGTGATTTCATGTATCAACTCAAGAGCGGCGCCACAGGCATCCTCAAATTTGTTGTGACAAGCGAATGCAGCCATTCGAAGCAACTGGAAAACTCAGCCACGGTTCCTCCTTGTCAATGCAGCGAGATGAGCTCACCTGAAAAGTGCAAGCAATGTTGGCGACCTGGAATCCACACAAGTTTGCTTCGACATCATGGGATGCGGGGAAAGCATGTGTCGCATATGGGGGCAGGTTGCCCTTCTTTTCCAAGACCTTCTCCAACATGTTGTCGATCGAGGGCATCAGTGGCTCGTGCTCGATTGGGCCTCTGTCCAATGCCTTGAGTCGATCTTTGCGCATCCGCACAATGACATGCTCCAACACGCGATACAGGTCGGTGATGTAGTTCCAGCCGGTAAGCCAACTGCCGTGGCGGAATCGTGTTTTCTCCGTCTGCCCCGAGGCGTCAATGATGCCGGCCAGGCCATCGACTTGCTGCGGGTACGCAACGGCGCACTGTAGTTCCGGACAACGTATTACGTGGCCGTCGATGAGTGCTGCGTGGACTTCCAAGCGGTACATGGACCAGAAAAACTGGCGTCGTACGTGCTTCTCTGGGTAGGTCAGATGCGAGGGCCAGCGAGCTTCAAAGTGAAAGGTGTGTTGGGCCACGAGGGTGTGATAACGACCCATACATTCATGAAAAAGAGGGTCGTCCTTGAGCTGTGTTGCAGCCAAAGACAACGTGCCGAGAACCTGGAGATAGTCGAACGCCTCGAAGCTCCCGATTTCGCGATTGCTTTCTGGGATGGCCTTTTGAGCGTCTTCCATATAGGCCTGGTGGTGCTCTGGGCGAAGCGGTGCTGGTAAATTTGGGTTGAAAACAGCGCCGTCATTGACATGACACGAGCTCAAAGCGCAGATGGCCATGAGGCGGGCAAAGGAGGCCCGACTTGACGACAGACTGGTGTTCTCCCACTCTTTCATCAGAGAGATCTCGTCGAAAAAAGGGAAACTGCGGTCACTGTTAGCTCATCCAATATCTCGTGGGCTGAATTACAGCTGCGAGGCGGCAAGGTGAGATGCACGCACACCGGATATACTGTGTCAAAAAAGATGGAAATGAGACGGAAGATGAGACTCCGGCTCCCATGACGGCTCTCGTCGTAGAACCATCTGTCGCCATCGCCATCGTCGGCAGAATGAGTTTGCTTGTTGTTGACCGAAGAAGACGGCGACGTCTTGGACTTGACGCCTCTTTTGGCCGCGACGCGGTTCCAAGTACAGGTTGCGCCGTGTTCGATGCAGGTTAGACAGCTAGGGGTGCCACCGGGGCTTGCGCCAGTGGTGACCCCGCTCCCCTCGGGCACAGGCTTGCATTTCCTCCCCCTGCGATGACAAAAGTCGCAGGCCTTGGTGATGCGACGGCGCTTGATGGTAGGCTCGCTGTGCCGTCTCGCGTCTCCGTTCTGTTGATGATCGTCGTCCTGGTTCTCGCCCATGATTCGAGCGAGCGTCGGGCGCGTCGAACCGGGTCACGGGGCTCCCATCCGGCACAAACAGGAAGAGGCGTGGGGGATCGATATCCGTACAGCGAGAGATAAGGTTCGCCGAGTTCTTCCTACTGTCTGAGCCACAGTGAGGGGCGCCCGAGCACCGTGAAATCCGCCTCCCTGGTCAACAATATGCAGATCCACAGGTTCCGACGGGAGGAGCGGCAGCGGGTGGGCGCGTACGTGTACGTGGGATGGGCTTCCGGAGGGCACACAATGGGGTCGGGGAGGGAGCGTTTTGTGTGCAACCTTGAACGGGGCTCGGGGGCATGAAGAATATGAACAAGCTTTGGTGGGATTTTTCTGAATGAGATGAGGAGAAACATGGGCGGATCGAGGTTGAAATTGACACGGCCACAAGTGGGGCAGGCCCAGAAAGAGCATACAATGTTCCAGCCATCAGGCCCAGTGACTAAGCCGGTACGTATCCCTTTTATGTCTCTCCCCCTCCCTCCCTCTCTCTCTCTCTGACTCCCTCTCTCTTCTTCACTCTCTCTCCGGAGCTGGGCGCTTGTTTCCTCTCTCCCACTCCACACGATAAGGTAACATCCGTCTGTTGGAGTCGGCCGTGGTCCCGTTGGAGACCGAGGCGTGAGAGGGGACGTAGCCAGTCCGCACCCTGCAGTTAGGGGTGGCTGTGCCGCAGCCACTGAACACATTGTGGCCTCGCTCACAGTGCTTCTTCTTTGTTTTGCTCCTCGTCCCCAATCTTGTTGGTTCCCGCACTGCGTCAGTGTTTGCCCGGAAATGGCCTGGGAACAAGCCCCTTCTTCTGGAAGTTGGCAAATATTGACGTGAGGGATCGATCAACCGGCGTTTATCTAGTTGAGAAAGCCAAACCAGCTCATCGGTGCCGTAAGTTGCACACATTGAGACACCAAAACGTCATCAAATTACCTATCGGCGGCTGGATCTTTGGGACGGCCGTCTAGCTCTATCTGATTCTAGAGATGTTTTCGGCCCGCCACGCCAAGGAAAGCCTGACTTGCACGTGGAAGGCTTCTCGGCGTCTTCGATAAGGCACTAACGCCCATCTTTAGCTTGTCCCAGACGCCCTGACAGGGTCGATCAGTCTCCAGCAAAGGGGCAGCGTCCCGCGACTTCTGCAACATCAAAGCTTGGGACAAAAGACCTGGTTGGTACGGCTGCGTCACTGGAAATTCTGCTGGGTTTGAATGCCGCTCGTTCCGGCTCATTGCGGTCGACACACGGACTTCGCTGATTGCATGATTAAGTTGGTGGACAAGTGTTGTGCGAAGCAGGAAATGAAATGAGGAATTTGAGGAGCTGTTTGGTAAAGATGGAAAAGGATCAAATGGCTGTCAGGTAGGGGAGGTACAAGCAGCCACTCATCTTGAAATAGTGAGAAGTATTGGTCGGTGGTGGATGCCGATGTTGCAGCCCTCACTGTCAGGGTAGCCCTGACAAACACCAGAATATTCATTACTTGGTATCTTATTTTCATATCAACCTTAGGAAGCCAAGTTTTTGTTTGTTCATTTATCGATGCTAGTCAATGTCTTCTAGAGGCGGAGGATCCAAACTTCTAGCGCGTAGAACCAAGACCCTTTCTCTACGCTGATTACTCAATGATGGTTATATAAAGAGGAATCTTGATTTCACCTCCCAACGAGCATCAACAAGCCATGAACGAATTTACCAAATAGTGTGAACTTTTTGACAAAGACAAGACAAACCGGTAAATCAGGGACCAAGGCTGCCGCTTTTGTCTTGGAGAAAGTGCATCCGCATCTCCACGTCCGCCTCAAAATCCGAATTTGTGAACTTATGATTTTTGAGCCAGAGACATGGGCCAATTTTTAAAAACAAAAAACCCATGACGAAACAGTCTGAGATAATATGAATCCTTTCATTGTATTTCGTTATGTTTTTCGCTGCACTTTCTGTCTTGTCTGCTAGCCTCAAATAGATTTCATCGAGGCTCGTGTACAGCAAAACAAAAGCACTTCCATCTTTCGTCCCTCTATCAGAAATACCGAATTTGAAGCAGATTCAAAGCTGACGCTACTATGGGTTCAAGATTGTGTTTGCATGGAGGGCATTTTTATATGGTCATGCAGTGGGTTTGCTACACCGATGAAGACAACAGACCAGGAAAGCAGGAGCAGATGAGTGATGTAATGTTCACTTTGACTTGTAACTTTGTAGAAGGCGGATATTCGGAAGGCGAGTGAGAAGACAAGAAGATGACGGAATTGCACATATGTCATTACACAGGTCTTAGCTTTGCTATCTGAGTCGATGTTATACAAGGAATGGAAGTATCGCAATCGGCTCGGGAAGTTTGTGATCATCTTACCCTAGAGGAGCTAGGCTTCACCCTATGAAAGTAGGACAGGTGGGCAGAAAAACTCCGGGTCTGTCTTTCATTTGAATCGGCTTTCTTGTTTGTCCCGAATGTCGGTCGATCGGCAAACTACGGCTGGGGCACGGGACGAATGTACAACCCGACAACACTGCACCCTGTGTTTCTTGCAAATTAGCTTTTTTCTACTTTATCACTGTGTAAGTCTATTGACTATTTGAATATGTTACAGGGCAGTCCCCTTGCAATGCGTCGTCTCAGTCGTGAAGAGAAGAGCTAGTACAGTTTCAGAAGTAAATTCATGCCGGCAAATTTCCCAATTTGTGAATAGTCACCTTGTCGACCATTGCTTTGTGTATCCAGCTTTTTGAAGCTGAAAGTTTAGTGCTTCGTATGGTGCCAGTGCTCCTAGACACGGTTGGAGAGATTTTGGTCGCCATGGTAGGGGAATGATTCAGTGGGAAAGAGAGCGACAGTCGACGCATGAGCGTAACACAAGCCGCAAGTAGTCTGGATTGGCAAATTGACAGTTCACAGAAGCTTCAACCCCCAAATAGCCCGAAAACCTAAACATCATCGCAACTCCAGATTGCAAATCCCCAGCAAACCCGCCAACGCGATGTCGTTGCCCTCGTCTTCCCGAGCAATACGTATGCGTCGGGGTACGTCTTCCGAAGCAGTCTAACTCTGTCTTCGGTAGTTTTCTGATACTGCCCGTGCTGAGTTTCATGCGTTGGTGGTTCAAACATCTCAGAGACTATTGTTTCTTGACGAGATGGCCGGCCGTCGTTTCCATCAACATTGCTTTTGGGCAACGCTTCCGCCGCTTTTGATTAGCTTGTGTGTTTCTGGCAGCAACAGTCGCTTTTAATACCGGTATGCGCGCGTGGTCCTCATGCCAACAAGTTCTGCGAACTACGGACGTGTGGAGGAAAGAAAGGAGTTCTTCATTTCCCTCCTGCCGCTTAAACCAGGGCTGCCCGAGCACATGAGTGACAGAATGTGACAGAATGTGCAATGGTTTCTATCTTCAAAACACCCTCAACTTTTTTTTTTCGTTGCTTTTTTATTTTGCCGTTCATCAACAGAAGAACTCTCGAGGCCGGTTTTGGTGACTTTTAGCGACTGATTTTGCATATTTTGCAGCAGTCGTTGACTGCACGTTCGAGAAAGGCTAGTCGCGACTCGTCCCACAACAGGTTGGATCAAACAAGGTGCAAAAGCAAAACGCTTAGTGGGAGCCGTGTCAGAACTATCATGATTTGGAAAACTGAGTCGCTATTTAGACCGATTTGAAGCGAGTTGCCTTTTGGAGCAGATGTTCTCTAGGCCGATGGCCCAAGTACTTCCCGACGCGATTACGGGTGTTCAAAATACCAGTCATGAGACGTTAGCTAAAAAGTGTGCTATTGCAAAAGTAGCGAGTTTCAGATTATTGTGGACCTCCGGTAAGAGTCGTAGCTACTGATCAACTCATCCTTTGGTTAGCAAAATGTGACTTGGTGACACTTTTGTCGTGTGTATCATGCCAGCCACGAGTAATACATGTTTGAGATCTTCGCGAAAGACGATTAAGTCAATATGACAATCCCCCTTTTCCCGCGTCCGTGCTGATACTGCCTCGATACCATAGCGCTATGGCGAATATTCTTGCTGATACTTGAGACAGAAGCCGGACCATGAATACCAGTGTCATTGCCTAGTATCCAGCTTTCATTGGATTTGGTGCAAAATAGCTAGTTATCTCGCGAGAAGAAACACGACGTGCCGGTTCCTCAAACTTCACGACATCGTCGGGAACAGGAGACCACCAACGATCGATTGCGATAATACCGAATAATAATCCAGTCTCCTATTTCCAGTCACGCATATTGCGCAAGTGGAGACTGGCGCGATACGGGGGAGGCTCAGTGCTCCCGTGTTTCGTACTTAGCTACAGTTAAGGCTGACCGTCAGATTAAGCTTTATCGTCTACTATTGCGGCAGAAGCTAGTCTAACCATCCCACTGGGTACTGTAGGGATATAAGCTACCCGAATAGTGACTATTAGGGGCCAAAACTATCCTCATAGTTCACAAGGATCTAGAGGTACTGTTACTAAGATCAGTGTGCCAGCTAAAGCCACAGTTGCCTGAGAGTCAGGTTAAGCTTTGTAGCATAGGCGGTATACCATAACGCCGAATCACCTTCGGTAACATTATTTACAGGGTACACCTTGTCTCCTACTGTTCGCCAACTGCACTCTGCCCAGATCTCGGCCCACCAGGAACCCGTTTACCGCCAAGACCATTGTTTCGATGAGCCAATCCACTCTTAGCCTAGCCCGAATCATGCTTCAACGAATCGGGATGCCCGTTGCAGTCTTGCTGGTACACTGACCGTGTCAAAGTTAAAAGTAAAAGGTCGTCTGGAGTTGAACCTGGCACTTCAGCCTGGCCAGCATCCACCAATAACTCCCCGTCTCCGAAATCGGGCAGTTTTTGACGTAGCTTTCTAGCCTTTGGTTGACAGAGGAGGCTCATGATTTAGTCCCTTGTGAATATATGCTTAAAGCCGTCCAAGACTAGGCTTTCCACACGTCTAATTGCCACAAGCTTTTGCGAAATGCCAAAATAGGGAAGAAAGAAACAGTTCCTAAAGTTAGACGGTAGTCGTCGAATAATGGGGAATACTTCTACGGGAAGTAAAAGCCCACTCACCCCACGTTACGAGATTGTCGGCGTAGTGTGAGCTCCATAGGGGATAGCACTAACGAAACAAAGCAATATTTACAAGGCCAACAGTGGGGACCGATGAGCGAGCCTCGGCCACCTACTACAGCATTGCCTTTCGATGGTGTTGATTTGATACTTTTTGCTATATACCTATCTGGACCCATTGCTATCTTGTTGACTTTGCCGTCAGCAACCAAGAAATGCAAAATGCTTCTCACGCTTTAGAATATTACACATGTATTGTGATATCAGACGGAAATAGAACCACCTACTCAAATACATGTGGCCGAGCTGCCACTATCAAGCTCTGCAATAATACTTCGTAATTCTAGTGAACTCTGAGTACATTCTGAATGCTGAGCATCATAACTCTCAGTGGGAGTGGTGGGTATCATCTTTCATCGCCTAGGAAGGATTTCCAAATCACCCCTGACGCTATAAAGAGTGGAAGACTTAGATAGGTCTCAAAATTGGATTAGATACCAGAAGGTTGTCTGAAAGGTCGCTTGGCCAACTAACGTATTTTCTGCCAAGGTTATCCCTGGTCGGAATTCATCTATTAAGGAGGTTCACAGATCAACCGGGCTTTAAATCAAGGCTGTTTCTTGATCGGCTAAGCATGACTCGGCGAGTCGATTATCAACAGACCGCAATTGACATCCATCCGCGTGGTATGATCGCGATTGGGCTTTAGATCCCAGTTTACGCAGAGGGCTGTTTCAGCATGCAGTTGATTCCCATAGAATTGGATTTAAGCCAACACAGTAGTAAATTAACCTTACCATCTTATTCGCAACGAAAGGGGCAGTCTTGACGCTCTAAAACTTAATCAATGAACGCGTCAGCTACGTATAATGACGTTGCTGCCTTTTGAAAGAAGCGATTGATCGTCAAGAGACTTGTCGTTGGACTGGATAGTGTAGCACGGAGACTTTCACGATTCGGCGATTCAGCAGCGCCAAAGACGTTTCGAAACTGGATCGATTCTCTCTGGCGGTTGTATATATAAAGATTATGTTGTTTCCTCAATATCATCATGTCTCTTCTTTCTCTATCACCCAGCCCAGCAACCAATCCTTAAGATCAACATCACTCAATACTTCTTCGCCTCCTCATTCAGATAATTAAGCATCCTCCAACAAATAAATTTTGAACCATACATCAAAATGCGCCTTTTCAACACCCTCGTTCTTGCGATCCTCTCCGCTAGCGGTGTTGTTACAGCGGTCCCCGTCGCACAACCGCATAGCATTACCAATTCCCTTTCTGAAGGATCTCAGGGCGCCACCAAAGCTGAGCCGGTTCTCGACATGGATACCGGCATCGAAATCAGAGCCAATACTCCGGCAGATGTAAAGAAACACGATGAAAACCACAAGAAGATGGATCAGAACAAATGCGGGCAAAATTGCAAGGATTCTCTTGCCTCGTACCACTCCCAGGCCTCCAAAGACTCGAAAGCGTCTAAGGCCTCGCAGGCCTCTAAAAACTCTAAGAAAAAGAACGGACGAAGCCGCATCTTGGATGAGGTTGAGCTTGATGACTAACTTCAAAACCTTCCGGAGGAAAATCTCGGGATGTGTAGCCATCAAAGTGAAAACTTCATCATTTAATGCAATTCAAAAGTATGTCATGACCGCAAGTATATGTCGAGACTAAAATCGACCAACTCGAAGATCATTTTGTACGGGACGATTTACTGGAGGCATCAGACTTTGTCTCCAGGAAAGGAGATATTTGGCTTGGTGTTTTGGCCTACCATACCTGGAATTGTGTTCTAGGTATTCAGAGGATGCACAACTTAGATAAATATCGCACCTTTACCGTTATGCGTGGCTTCAAGACTGTAATGCATATAGTTGGGGTGGATCTAGGAAAGAGTCATGTCAGCAAGTCGGCCCAAGATAATGATCCAGTCAAAGATAAAGAAATCTCCCAAATTTCAAAAGAAATGCTTTCTTTAGGACTTTAAACTTGCTGTCATATTCACTTATGAACGGGAGGTGTTGTTCGGCGCTTTCAATCTCGTTCAATCGCCCAATATCAGTCCATATTTAAGTGGCCTCAAAAGAAAGGATGAACCAGATAAGGTGCAGAAAATTGCTTAGTTCCAACTGATATTGAACACTTTAAATGAAGGGACTTCGTAGGCTTGTTCACAACCGATTTCAATATAAAATCGGCTGTCTATTAGACCCGTAATGACGCGGTCCATGGAAATCAACTTTCTCATGATCATCTCCCGCAATACACAATGATTGTAAGGATAATAGCGAAATCAAGAACTTCAAAAATAAAAGAGAGTTTAGTTTTTCAGGATCCAATTTCTCAAAGAAGAAAAGCAACAGTTGAATTCAAAGACTAATTAGCCAAACGACTACAAGAGCCTTGGCCGGGTTACAAAGTAGAGTATAGGAAGCATAGAAGTATACCCTCTGATATAAGACTTAAATCTTTTAGACAAGAAACTCGATCCCATTTAAAAAGTTTGCAGCGAGTTTTGATGAGGATATGGTGTAATAAGGAGATCGCGGTCTGTGCAGAACGCTACTAGTGTGACGAGATTTGTCGCGGACCACAGCAGCCGTAGGCAAAGTAGCAGAACTGTGACAGCCACTTACGAGAACTGCAGCAGCTCTGGATAACCACAAGACCGCGATACCAATCTTCTGTCTCCAGAAGAGAAATATCGATGGCGATTTGCAAGGCTGGTCGTGGCCGAAACTGTTCACTATGTGAAATCCAAGAAGACGTTAAGGGCTGCAACATTGTTGCTAAAAGTTGCCGAGCCAGCCATATGTGTTTTGGTTTCAGCGAATTGTGGGGCTTGGTTGGAATTTGGATGTTTGCGTTGAAGACGAACCGCTGAGTTGCGGCGTAGTTCAAGTAGTTGTTGATCATTCTGAGGATCGTGTTCGAGTACGTTTCAATTCAATGCTTTCAGTATTTTCTTTTGTCATCGAAGGCTTCCTCAAACCGTGTCCTAGTCCAAATACGATCTGATTCCTCATTTGCAAGCATTTGCTTCTCAACGACCTCCTAGTATGTTATTGAATGATCCAGTGAGAGCGACTGCAGTCGTCCTGTATCCGTGAAGTGGAAGTGAACCCTGGAAGTATTGAGCACCTTCATTAAGAATCCAAGAGCAGACTGCATCATAACGTTCAACTTAGTGAGTCATACTTAACCGTGCTTCTGGGTGATGCTTGTTACAGTTACAACAGCGAAGGCGAGAATGGCATTGACACTGTAGACATCTTCGGCGATTTCGTTGTCTACCAGTATACGCTCCCAGGAAGATGTTTACTGGAAGCATATACCAATGTCATTTCCGAAAAGCCATCTTCAAGACCATTATCATTGAATTGGTTTTATCTGGCTCCTATCTTCCTGAAAATCTGCAATCTGTATCCTACGGGTCATCACGGATTCCATACCCTGCCCCCCCTACTCACCCAGACGTCCACGGCCTTGGGCGGCCGATGATTTGGCCGTACCAGAGCAATCAAGCAGCACTGTCGAAAATTCGATGTTAGTCACAGGTTATTGTCGTGGATAGTGGAATTGGTACCATTTTTCGAACAATGCTTGAGCATGATGTCCTTCCAAACTGGCACTTCAGCAATGAAGTATTTGGTATGACTGAATCTCGCAGAATGTAGCAAGTCTCAGGCTACACAGCTTGAGAGAACGCAGTTGCTAAAAGACGGTACTCGATCGCACCAATGCTGATTATTCACGGCGTCAACGTCCAAATGGGATCTAATCGCCTAGCGTTGTTAGCAGTCACCGGCGAGGATATACAACTGTTGTGCCTTCAAAGGTCTGCGACGCTTTCTTTGAAACACTCGAGTCCGAAGTTTTGGCAATGGGGATAGAGTTACTTCTTCTCTTAGTTCAATAATACACCAATTGGTAAACGTCTACGTGGACAAAAAAAAAACCGGACTGATAAATAATCTCATTAGTATGGAGGAGAGGCATCTTTCCTCACAAGAGCGGTCCGTAAAGCAATTCATTCTCCAGCCCTTTTAACTTGTCGAGTTATTCGAGTAGCACGCTGGCTTTTGTGATTACCGGTCAAGCGCTCATTATTGTCTTGGCGCCACGTGTGATATAGACGACAACATTCACTCTCGACGTAGAGTCTCAATGATGCGATATCGCATAAATATCTCTCTTCTCTCATCTTTGATTCGAATGTAGCGGCGAGTACGTCTTCTTTTATTTCTCCCTGTAGTTCTCCACTAATTTAAGGACTAGAGCCTTCGTGTTCACAAGTGCGCATCGGCAGTGTCGTTGACCTTAAGCCAGTTGGTGAGCTCGGTGACGGCAGCGACGACATCTTCAATAACCGTAATAATCTAATCTCATGTTACCATCTACAGAATTCACTGAAAGATGCTGTTTTGATAAGCTTACAATACCCATACCAGGAAGGGCAGGAAGAGCGTCACGGCGCTCTCCCTGGCGCTCGAGGCCGAGGTTGTTTGGCTGGGCTAGGACGATACCCGCCAGCAGAAGCATCTTGATTCTGAGGTTCATCTTTCTCCGCTCGAATTTGGTACACGTGCGATGATGCTGGCTTGATGCTGATAAATGAGTATGTGGGTGTCAATGGAGAAGTGAGGTCGTCATCGGCGCTCTTGGGGCTGAGATGATGATAAAACAACACAAAGCAGGACCTTTTGGGAAAGCACATTCTAATTGGTCAAAGAAATGATTGCTAGTTTGGGGTATCTGATTAGTCGTCGAGATACACCTTTGGTGAATGAGCGTTCATTCAACGCGGGCATAGTAAAGCTTCTGATTCATAGTTATCAGGAACTCATTCAATCTTTGACGCGCAACATGAAAGGCGGAGAAATGGGATAGTGAGCCTACTCCAAAAAAACAGTCGCGACAGGCTCAGTAGTGCGAAATGCATATGCCCGAGGAGCAAACCATACTTTACGGCTTTGGAAACAAGTATCGGTTTGTTGTGAGGCTCTTCTCACGCAACGAACGCACGTCGTCCCAGATGGTTTTCCAACCCTCACTAGACCATGGTAATTGCCGAAGCCAAAGGCTTAGGCCCATATCATGTCCAATCAGACTTCTACTGTTGGCTCACATCCCGCCTAGACATTCAAGTCAGTCGGGCCCAAGCCACAATAGTGCCCTTCAGCTGGCGCATTAGGGGCCATGCAAGGCAAAATTCCTCGCCGGGAGAAATTAGGCTGCTGATGGAATACTTTTTCCACATCCATTTCTCACTGAGCACAGCCCCAGCGCCATGAGGCAGCCGGGGCTTTCCAATGGCGCTCTTGATGAGAAGCATGCGGCCAGTTAAATCAGGCTCAGCTGAACTTGGGTATTTGAGTCCATCATGGCTCCCATAGGATTCAGGCCCTCATTGATGGGCATTGAGCTTGACAACTTTCGATATCGGGCATCTTCGCCAGGTCTCTCTTGACGTGGGTTTCAGGCCAATAACATCACAACTAGTACCTTACAGCAAGGCCTAAAATGCATTTGCCCAAACCATGGAAAGATGTCGGGCCAATCAAAGACGCGTTCATACCAAAAAGACGCAAGAAAAAGTGCCAGCGACGCGATCGGAGGCCAAAGCCCAAAAAAGCTAAGAAAGGGGCGAGGAAGAAGTGAGGATAGTGAAAATTGGCGCAAACGATGAGAACTGACTGACCTTTGGCATCTTAGGGAGAAAAGCACCGAGCCCAAGAAGAAACTCGAAGCCCATCCTCAAGCAATGAATACGGGAAAGGAGTGGCAATTGGGAACATGTCTACCCTTCGGATCCTCGAATACATTCCCTGAGGACCTCGCACAGCCTCGCCCGTGGCAAAATTCGTCGAACCCAGAACGCGTGGACTATGGCAATTCAACTCCATCGGTTCAGCTAACACCTGAGGCGCACATAGCTCCTTCAGAGACTCCGTGTTCAAGCAAGCCATCCCGTAACACAATTCAATCGTCGACGAAAACTACGAGTTGGAGCAGCAATCTGAACAGTGCGGGCACTTCGCTGAGCTCTGCGGCATCGAAAATCAAACACGTACTGTTACATCGCCGACATATAGATCCATTTCAGTTGACACCATCATCACTTTCCAAGTCAGCAACGCAACATCAAAAACGCAACTCCAAGCCAATACTATCGTCACGCATCACAAAAGAGGAGCAGGGAACGCCTGCATTGCCCCGAGCAGAAGAACCAATTGCAACGCCAGTCGCACTTACAGTATCAAGTACAAAACCTCGGACCAAAATGTACAAGCACGCATCGGACCTTGAACAATTGCGCGAGAGACTGAGAAAACGAGCCGCATCTTCAGAGGATTTCAACAGAATATGGGAATCTGAAGGATTGCCACACTTGCGCAAGACCCTAAACGAAAACTACAATGGCGACTACAGCATCACGATCCAATTCAACTATACTGCTAGCAAAAGAGTCGTTGAGGTCATGACGCCTGATGTACTCCCAAGCGGTGTCGACCAAAAGGTCAAGCGCAATGTCGTGTCATGCTTCGAGAATGCGCAACAACTCCGAGTCGAAGTCCAGTTTCTTGTTGGAACCATCAGGCATACCGCCGGTGCCATTCATTCAAGTCATGCCCCAGAAGATGATTGGGTTAAAGCCAGAAACCCGTCAAAGCACTCGGTTCCAGTATGTGGCGACTCTATTGGTGCTGAAGGCGGAGACAGCGCCGCAACTCTCGGCCCTGCCGTGAAGCTCGGTAACAATCAAGGATGGCTCATCAACTGGCATCTTTTTGAGGGTATCCTGAACTGGAAAGATCTTCGTCGAGCTTCTGATGTCCCTGAGCAATATCTGGTGCACCCAGCGCCAGTCGATTGCCAAGGGGGCGACAGACCACAAAGAATAGCAAAGCTTCATGCACACTCAGGGCGCATGTTTCAGACCTGGCGTCCTTCCGAGTCTCTCAAACGGTTTGCAACTGCCATCCCGCCGGAGAAGAAATCAACCATGAATGTGGTCACGGACTGGGCTTTCTGTGTTGCACACGGAGACGATTTGCTTCAGAATCGACTGCGATATGCACCGCCCGGGATAGAGTTCCATGACGTTTCAGAGCTTATTCGAGGAGTATTCACAGAAAGCCCTCAGTTGAGCGTCATCAGTACAGCTGGAAGAACTAGCGGGCTCAGATACGCCGTGGTCTGTGAGACGCCAGCTGAAATTCACCAGGTTCCCAAGCAACCAACCAGGGAATGGTATCTAGAGAAACTCGAAGGCATTGAATCGACGCTTGATTGGATTCGCGGAGGCCCCGGGGTGCCCGGGGACTCCGGAGCTGCCGTGGTTCACGACGAAACTGCGTGCCTTCTTGGCCAGATATGGGGTCGAAACCTTTATAGCGGCAACGAAGAGGATCCGAGGGTCACCTATTTCACCCACATTATGGACATATTTGACGACATTAGAGAGCGCTATCCGGGAGGAGGGCGTTTGAGTCTCGTCCTGGACCAAGACGGCCAGCTTCCAAACATTAATCTCTACAGCGAACCCTCGAGACACAACATCCTCAAGTCAGCATCTGCACTGGAGACAGATACTACGACCTTGAGTACCTCACGGCCGCGGAGTCGAGCCTCGTCTCCCAACGCAGCCTATGGTGACATCACAGAATCACCATCTCAATCCACCCTTGTCCGAAGCATCATTGGGGACGGAGAAGACAGGCATGGCACAAACATCCTGTTCACGAAGGGTTCTTACCATGTACTGAAAAGCTCCATAGAAGACCCTCCTCGCAGTGTTGCAAAGGCATCATTCGAAAACGATGGAATCTTGATGCGACGTAGCTCAACGGTGTTAGGTACTTGTGCCATATGAGATTTAATTGGAGTTTATTGGGAGACCTGGTCCACTCATTTCTCCATTTCTTCTTAACATCCGGTGTATTATACCAATGTCTGGCCATGGGAGAGCTTTTTGTGTTGTCAAATCATATTCATCTAAGTTATGTTGTTTACAAGATTTCGGCATGATGACGTTAACTTTCACACGCAACTCAAGACTAATCATATTGCACTAGTGTACTAAAGTTGTGTGACCAACAAGGGCCACGTGTGTTCCGCACAGCATGGCCTTGCAAGTAACTCACGATGTCCAGTTTCACGCCCCCATTGTGGATCAAGTGAAAGTCAAGTGATGCCAGTCGTATCCGAGTCGGACCCATATGAGTCCGGCTTTACCGACGGAAATTCTCGCCGAACTCGGATACCACGGCCAGCATGTGCGCTTGTGCGATTAATATAGTTTACTATTTTCTGGTTGTTTCAGGCCCAGTATATAGATTAAACCAGCAAAAGCCTTTGTTTGATCATTCAACACCTTGGCAGCTCGTCTTCCGACTCACTAAACGTCAACCTGGGTACTAATAATGGGATAGAAACAACATGGAAGTTTAACATATTTGGCGACCATTCAACGCGCAGTGAGCAAGCTGACTCAAGGTTCAGGTTCCTTGCTGGCGTTTCTGCTTATTCAGAATGCATAACTATTTCCAATTATCGCCATCTTATTCAACTTCATCCTTCAAGGACTGTATTTGCTTTGGACCAAGAGCGATCTCGTATTTGTGGGTTGCAGCCATGTGGAGGGATTATCCGGGAGACTGCCGAAATTGCAATTCACGCGCTAATTGAATAGCCCCTATACCCAATGTGGATCAAGAAAAATGAGGTCTCATCATCATAATACTACTTGGAGCCCATGGTAACTCGCTTTCTGCAACCCTATGTACTTCGATTGCTCTTCTTCGCCATTGACGATCAGCCATTATGAAGTACCTCACCTCTGCTAGCAACATTGCGTTACTGGTTGCTTTCATCACCGAGACCAGAGCCGCACCGACACAAGAAACACCTTCAAGAGTCGAGTGGAGATCGTTATCAGACACTGCGAAAGTGGACTACATTGCCGCAGTGAAATGCTTGGACAAGTTGCCTTCCAAGATCGGTCTTGAGACATCGCGTTATAACGACTTTCCTTACGTGCACGCTCATCTCAACAACGAAAGTAAATTTCTATCCGGTTTTCATAGTCCACCGTTTCTTTGCGGGAACACTAGCTTACATCTGCAGTTCACTTCGTCGCCCAGTTTCTACCATGGCATCGGTACTTCGTGCACGTTTACGAGACGGCCTTACGGGACGAGTGCAACTATGGTGGTCCCATGACCTACTGGGATTGGACTCTAGACTCCGACGACATGTCCAAGAGTCCCGTCTTCTCTTCCGACGCAACTACCGGCTTCGGCGGGAACGGACTGAACGGCGGATGGGTGTCACCAACACGGCCCAACCCCCTAACGATGTGCGTTATTGACGGCGCCTTTGCCAACTTCACAGTCTCATACTTTGAGACGACAGCGCGGTCTCATTGCCTGAATCGCGGATTCAACAACGGGGTTGGAGTCACCGCCGGCCAGTACGAAGGTGACCTATACTCCCAAGCGAAGGTATCCAGCATCATTGAAAACTCTAGCAACTTTTCCACCTTTGCAACTGCTTTAGAAGCAGACCCTCATGGCGCCATTCACTCAGCTGTGGGCGGGGATTTGTTTCCTTCAACTTCTCCCAATGGCGAGTCCTTGTGTCGTCTACGATCTTGAAAGAGTCCTCTAACGTCCTACAGATCCTCTCTTCTTCCTTCATCATGTGCAGATAGATAGACTTTGGTGGTTATGGCAACAAGCTGACCCCAAGAGCCGGACTTTTGACTTTGCTGGGCGGAGAAACTTGCCCTCAGGCGAAGCTGATACGCGACCAGCGTCTTTAAACGATTCTATGCCCATGCTTGGCCTGGCGGCTGACATCCCCATTCAACTAGTTATGTCAACAGTCTCAACCTTACTGAACTACAAGTATTAGTCTGTTGTTCTGGAAGATCATAAAAAAGTACTAGATCAGCCACTCATACTATATACCCTTTTTTTTTCATCCTTGCTAAATCTACTATGAGAGAATGTCACGTTTCCCGAAAAAAGACCTGCAACCATGGGAATCAGCTCACAACAATTTAACTCCTCTGATTGATATGGTACAGGCAGTATCAGTACTATCTACCATGTAACACGGCAAGAAAGGCAATCATCGCGCAACATCCTCATCGGCGCCCAAGAACATTAAATTACCAGGTGGCGGAGAATGATTGTTTGAGATCGCCGAATGTAGGAATGATTTCCCTCCCTACTTTTGCGTACTTCGGGTCCTCCATCTCCATGCCGCCATTTCTTTTCTCAATTCAATCGCCCACGAACCGCAAAACAATCACATATGTCGGAAGTTTTGCCTACATAATGATTTGTGATGTGCAACAACAACGTGTCAAAAGGCTTATGGATAACGTCATTTCCCATACACCGAGTGGTAACCGTCGACATTTAAACAGTAAAAGCCTGCTAAGCGCTGTCGATAGCTTCGGATGCTGCACTTATGACTAGACTTGGTTTTCGATTCGTCCAAATGCAAAGAGCTACGTTGAGAAATCCAAGGTGGTTGAACTTGCATTTGTTCTGTTAGTATAGTTAACAAGCTCTGAGACCACAGACCGTAACAAGAACGCAGTGACACTGAGTTCGACAAATAAGAGGGACACCCAAGTCGCCATGAAGAGAGCCCTTTGACATATTAAATTACAAAAAAGCAACCTATCTATGTTAAGGACCTCAAATCGATTTATCTCCAGGACACGCCAGTCTCTCTCGTTTCATAAAAACGCAAGTGCCTTGTGGCATGGGGCATTTACCAGCTAAGATACCCTACCTATACGCTGAAATTGGGCTACATCCATTGCCCGGCTCATTGACGAAGTTTCAACTACAAACGCATGCCCAGAATACAAAAGGCCGACGACATTCTATTTGTTGCTGGAGCTGAGTTGCTCGGGTTCATTACCGCGGAGTATTTGCGTTATTTGCGAATACGCGCCAATAATTACTCATGTCATTGAGTCCGGGGTCTTAGATATAGTTCTAACTCCACCACCCTAGTTACGAGCCACCCCCACATCCGAGCCACCATCATCACCACCATCACCACCACTATCACCACTTATTTCCCCAGGCTTGCCGCCCACCCATACGCAACTTTCGGCTTCACTGGATAATTCGGATGCGCTGGATTCATCTGGATCATCTATTTCACCAACAGCCGGATTTTTCGCCTTCTGGATATCCCATATAGTGGCAAAAGTGCTGTTAGGCGATGTAGGGACCTTCTTCCTCTTGTGCTGCCGCTGACTATCCAACTGGGCCTGCAGTTGGTGGACCTGTTGCTCTAGGACCGCTAGTCTAGATGCCTGGTTATCATAGCCCTTCTGCACCTTTCTAGATAGGTGACGGATAGTATGGGTATCCAGCGCATCCTTGCCCAGCTGGTTGAATAGGTGTAACTGATGCCGTAGATCATCAGACCGATGAGGGGTTGACCATGGGATAATAGATACAGCCTCATCCCACTGCTGGCTGGTGGGCTGGCTGGTCTGCTGGCTGGATGATGCCCTAGATACTAGGGAGTTAGATAGAGGGTGTCTCATAGAGA
>LFIW01002513.1:0-14884 GCA_001625285.1 Colletotrichum incanum | reverse complement strand
AAACACTTATTATCTTAAAGTAAGATAACTAAGGTAACCTTATACTAGTATAGAAACTCTTAATAATTAGTAGACGCGTTAATACTAGCCTAACTAGTAGAATAATACCTAAATAAATTAGAGAAGTTTATAGTATTAAAGTATATAGACACTATATTAAAACAGTACTATTATATAACCGCATAATACCTAGGAAAAGGGAGAGTGCACAGACTAGATACTTAGCACTTAGGGTGTTTTACCATAAGGAAGATATAAGTGCTTAGTCTAAACTAACTTATAGCGTACAAGCCAGATATATCTACTCGTACAGAAGGCAAGTTAGTAGTTAGGAAAGACAGTTACAGAAATAATATCTTTAGTTCACCCTATATTTATCCCTATACAATCGTACTAAGGGATTCTCTTATGTACAGGAGAGTCCGTTTAACACTAATTAGTAGTTACTTAGGTAATTATAAGTAATTACATCGTGCGATTACAGATTAGTAAGAATAAAGAGATAAGACCTAGCTTACTAAACCTTATACGCTAAAAGTCTTAATCCTACCTACTGTCGCCTTCTAGTAAGAACCAGGTAGATAGGAAAGAGATAACTACTACTACAGTATTATATAAGACAGATCTTTATTATCGCCTTTTAGTAAGAACCAGACAGAGATCTTATTATATAATATTTAAAGTACGTAGTATATACTATAGTACCGAACACTAATTAAAATAATAAATTAACGTCGTATAATACAAAATAACTACTAACATTATAGCATCCTTAGACGAAATTAAGATTAGCTAATAGGGCTAACTATAACCGTAAGAAAAGGAACCCTTTCTTCCTTTATATAAAGAGATAAGCGCTAGAAGTAAGATACTACTTAGCGTATAAAAGAAGTTAATAGACCTAATCTTCTAGGGAAATCTAATAAATATTACAGCAGGACTATCTAATAAGGAACTTACTACGTACGTAAGATTTATAATAATAAAAATACTTTATATTAACTAAGGAAGAAAATAACTAAAGACCTTATTATATAAAGACTTTTATTAGTAGACTACATACTAATAGGACCTAGTTAACCGCCTGTACCGCATAAAACTTATCCGGCTCCTTATACTTAAGGGCTTCTGGATCCCCTTTACTCGTACGGTATTAGGTTAACTTATTATACTTATTAAAGGTATTAAACAGGAGTTTAATACCTAAGATAGACAGATAACATCTCGTATAACTCCTGTACTTAGTCGTACGACTATAACCCCCTATACACCTGTCTAAAACCCTAAGATACACCTACCTTAGAATCCAGCTAGGCTAACTATTACTTCTATTAAACAACCGTACGACCTATAGGTAACCTAGGTACCGGTCGTATAAGAATGATAACTAGCTGTATAAAACGTTCCTCTAGGAACCAGATTTACCTAGGAAGTTAATAGCTTTCCTTAGATCTAGGGTCGTACGACGCCCCCTAATTAAAAAGAGGCTATCTACGACTTACCACTAAAACGCATTATATAAAACAGACTATATAAGCTAAGCATAGTATCTATCTTCTAGAAGGGATAGAGAAAGAACAGAAACTACACTAGTAAGCCGTACGATATCCTATACAATAAGGCTAAAGTCTTTATTAGTTTCTATAGACGCCTTTGTATTATAGAGGAATAGTATTATACTATATTTCTAGATATTCTAGCTAATTGTATAAAAGAATTCTACCTATACTATATAGGCCTAACCAGGAGATAGGATAAAATATATAATATACTAGATAAGCATTTTAACACTAATATTAACTACAGCCTCTATTAGGCCGATTAGACTATAATGTCCTTTATATAAGTTAAATAAGAGAATCTAAATAAGACCCCTATAGAGGTGCTAGAAGCACTTCTAGATAAGATACCTCTTGTATAACGTGTACTTAGTTTAGGATTCTAAGGGGAAATTATACTTCGTACGCAGGTCACCTAGGCCTATAAAGGCATACCTAAGCTAGAGACTGCCCTTAGTAATCTTAAGGCAGACTATACGTATAAAGAGTTCTTCTCTAACCTACGGGCTTCCCTCTAAGTTACTCTTAACAAAAAACCACCTTTACACGACGTCTACTTTATAGACAGACGGTATACTTCTAACTATAAAGATCGCTAGAAGTTACCGTACGACAGAGGACCACCTAGACAGCTATATAACTAGGGCAGAAGACCACCCTTTAGGTCTAAACCCTATCGTACGAATATAGGTAAGAAATACTTTGTCTATAAGAAAGAGGGCTATTAGTCTATAAACTATATAGAGGAAGAACGTAAGTATGTAAAAGGCTAATACCTCTAAGTATATAACATACTTAGACAGGACCCTCGTACGGATTTTACTTCCTACCTTCTTAACTTTAAGGGAGAGGATCTAAATAAAAGCTCGTACGATAAGGAGGAAGTATACTTAGGGGATAAGGAAGCATTTATATTCCTAATGTCCTTTATATTCTTCTATCGTACGACAGGGGAAGACATCTTCTTAGCCCTAAAGACATCTAAGGCAAGCTAATTCGTGTTACACGATCCCTATAGTACAGTCTATTAGGGAGAACTTTAAGATATAGGTATAGCTAAATTCTTAACTATAGGAAAGCCCTAAGTCCTTATATACCTATAGGAAAACCCTTATATAAAGATATCTTAGGACCTAGGATTAGTAAACATATAATTTAGAGGCAGTAACGCTATTATATCTATAGGGACCATAAAGATAGAAAACCCTATTAGACAAGTTATATACTATATACTAAATATACCTACACCCTTCTTATTCTTATTATATAACGTAGATAAGTTAGAAGCCTACTTAAATAATATTAAAAACGTTATCGTATAACAGGATAGTATATATATACTAGTCGTACGTAAATAGGGCCACCTATTCTTTAACGTTAGTCGTATAGAGGTAAGTATATTCTTCTTAAAGGAATAACTTAGACGACTTTATAGGCGATTTAGTCACTCTTATACGGACCGCCTATATTAACTTCTAAAGAATACTAGGCATAATAATATAAATATATCTGTTTTAGAAAAGGTCTAGAAGTTTTATTATTATTACTAATTATATAACCTAGCACTAAGGAGGTTTAAGTTCTTACTTAAGGATAAAAGCTACTTTAACTATAAGATAGTTATAGACGTCGTACGACTAAGGGATAAGAATGCCCTTTACGTTATTAACATAAAAACTAACTTTTAGGGAGTAATATTCCTAAAATCCCTATCTGCACGAGACACCTAGAATACACTATATAAGTACTAGATTAATACGTACGTAGGTCTACTAGACTATATCGTATATAACCTAGGCATAAACTTTATATCTATAAAGTTTAAAAACTATATAGAAATTATAGGCATATTATGTAATTAAATACTAGTAGAAGTATATTAGGTAGTTAGTAAGGTTAAAAAGGCATATACTCCCCTTAGGCGTACGTACGATATCCTTTATAATAAGATTAGATATTATATAGATAAAGAAACTATCCTCTAGATAGTAGTTAAAGTCTTAAACGACACAGCTGGTCCGTACGGCATTATACTAACCCTTCTCGTCTTTAGTATATACCTAAGGATTAACAAAGACTTACACCTATCGCTTAATATCGTATAACGAGCTAAGGCTATTTAGAAAGCCATAAAGATACTCTAGGGCATTCGTACAGAGGTTAAGATTAATTATGTAATTAACACCAGGAATAGTCCTAACCTCTAGAAAGTCCTTTTACTTCCTATCTAAAGTAAAGTGTTAGTATAAAGAGAAAATAAGGGCTAGACTAGACCGTATAAAATCCAGGGTATAAAAAGATACACTATTATAGTTAGAATAGTAAATAGTCCTATCTAGTTTTATATAACACACGTTAAGCTATACTATTAAGATAACACTATATAAGTAGTAACTAATCTAGACGTTATATAACTAACCCCTTAACTATAGCTAAAAAAGAGAAAAAGGCCTAAAAAAGGCTAGAGGATTACCGTACGACAGTTACTACGTATAAATACTGTATACCTATCTTAGAAAGAGAAAGACTATTAGGACTTAGCTATTAAGCTACGCCTAGACAACGTTATTACCACCCTAGGGGCACCGTATAAAGAATCAGACGGTATTAAAATAGATACCCTAATTTTATAAGGGGTATTTAGCTTTATATAATATAACCCCTAGGAACATAATTATATATAGATCTATTATACGTATATAGTACGTAAGATTAAGAATATCTTAACTAAGCCGTATAAGAAATCTAGACTAGTAATCTAAGGGTATAGAGACTAAGAGAAAGAGGACCTTCTTACCTAGGCACCTACTATCTAGAGGATAAGCCAGAGGCTGTTACTTACCCTTAGACCTACCCTTATATAAGATTTTAAATACTAGGGAGAGCTTTAAGATATTATACAGGCTTATACCTAATTAGATAATCGCCTAACACGCATAATTATCGTATAACTACTAAAAGAATTAAAGAATAAATACCTTAAGGACATACTTCTCTATATTATAAAACTATTATACAGCCTAGTAAAATTAGGACTTTACTAGTATAAGACCTACTTAGAGCATTATAAGAATAACCTAGGTATAACAGAGAGTCTACGTACGACCTATATTTACTATACATAATAAAGGGACTAGATAACTTTAGTATTATAGCTATATAAACAGACGATACCCTTAGTTTTATAATAGTACCCTTCTCCTAGAAAGAGGAAGAGAAGCTTATATAAAAAGGGCTTTATATAAAGCTAAAGACTATTATATCACAAAGTTAAGATATTAACTTTAATAGTAGTCAGATTTACTTACATAATAAAGGAATTACTTTTACCTAAAAGGGCTAAGTTAAATAACTTTACCCTATTAATATTAGTACGTATAACGTATATTAACAGTATATCTTATAAAGGGCAAAAGGCGTATACCTTATATCTATCTACTAGCCTAAAGTATTATACGACCTATTAGTTACTACTTAAGTTAAGTAACTAGAGAAAAAGGACATTAAAGCTCTAAATATACGACTTTAATAGCAGATTAATAACCTAGACAAAGGTCTTAACTATATCCCGCTAGAGCTTACTTATATAAAGATATATATCTTTATAGATAGATTATTTATAAATAACGTAGATCTATCCTTATAGCTAGGATATATTATCGTACTAGCTAAGGAAACCCTTTGTATAATAACTAATTTCTATATTAAAGGGAATATTATACACTAGAGTTTAACTAAGTATAAAAGAGTTACATAAAGCATACTTATAAGTAAGCTTTATAGAATAACTATAGGTTTTAATAGTAGTATTTCCCTAAGTATAACCCTTAACTAAATCCTTTGTATATTACAGGTACTAAGGATCCTAGTTATCGTGTGTTTAGACTTACGATCTCTATATAAGTACCTCGTACGACTTAGTATAATAGATAGAAAGTAACTTATAATAGATATTATAAGCCTATAGGAGTTATATAAAAAGAAAGAGATCTTAGAGGTAAGATAGATTAATAAGAAAGATAACCCCTCTAACGTACTTATAAAAAAGACACTAAACTCTATACTAAAGTAATTAGTTATAACTAATATATTATAGATACAAATAGAAGCGTACGTTAAAAGGTTAAGAGAAAGCAATAATTAATAATTAGCTTATCGTACGACCTTACCGTTACACGATATCTATATATACTGCCTAAAAGAACACTCTTAGGTATCTATTTCCTAAACGCTATACATAACTATAAACCCCTAATTTATCGTAACGTACGACCTAACTAACTAAGACCTATTCCGTACGAAGCATTAAAGAGATACATAAATCTGATTACTCCTGCTTATTAACAACCATAGGCTAGGCAGTAGAGCCGCTAATATAGTAACCCTTTATTGTATAAGCGGTCTTATAGCCAGAAGTACGCTCCTTACCAGGATCCGCATAAGGCTTTCAATAGTTAGAAGGACCGGGTGTTGAAGTGGGCAATGTGGCTGCGCGCACAACGAAAGTGGGGCAATTCGACAAAATGACGGATACATACCTTGGACGGATTTCGCCAGCCAAATACGCGAAATCCGATGGCACGTGCATCTTGGTACTAGGCAAAAGGGGGGTCCGCCGGAAGAGGGGACTCTCCCACACACAATAGCAGATCCACAAGCAATAGTCACAACAAGGATATCCTATCAATTAACGTACTTCGACACCGGGACCACTACCACTATTATCGCTACTATCGCTATTATTACTATCCTTATCTAGATTATCAGACGAATTAACGTTATAACCACGATAAGTATAACAAGCGCCATACGACTGCTAGACGCACTTAGCATAAGCACTACTCTAGAAGGTAGGAATACAAAAGTAACCCTAGAAGCAAGGGTTAGCAGTAGTAGCACACTTATTGCCACAGGCGATGGCCGCACGACCGTAAGACTAGACCAGGATCACTAGAAAGTATCTCTAACGGCAGATAATACTAGCAATAAACTACTAGACGTTAACGTTACCCGTAATACGCACCTAGATATCACGTAAAGGCATATTAATAACATTACGCTCCTTATCCTATAACTGTTAGCGTACGATAACAACAGGCTAAAAGGGATATCGTACGTTAATAGACAGAGCCAGCAAGAGCTAACGATTGCCCTAGGTACCAGTAGGCAACAGTAACCAACGGTTACCACCAGGGACCTAGGTAACGGAAATGTTACTAAAAGCGGACGCACCGTGGCCGGCGGCAGGGGCAGGAACAAGAGACATCGTAATAATTAATTAATTAATTTATACAAGGTACTATAAAAGGTTAGAAGTAAAGGAAACCAGGCAAGGCAGTACGTACAAAGTAAAAAAAGATTAACGTACAAAAGAAAAGTTATAAGGAAAAGAAAAAAAGGAAAAAGAGAAAAAAAAGAAAAGATATAAATAGGAAAGAAATTAAGGCTGCCCGTACGGCATTACAGGCAGGAAGGTAAAGTAAAGGTAAAGTAAAAGAAGCTAGAAAGATCTATTACGTAGATAATAGAAGACTTACCTGCTTAACCAGGCAAAAAGGAACGTATAAAAAGTTATTTAATATTAGTAAGGGAAAAAAGGATTATTATAGTTTAGATCTATTATATAACAATTAGTAGCCTTACCTACTAAGCCCGTACATAAGGTTATTAATAGAACAATTAGTATAACCTAATTAGTTACAGTAAGGGATCGTACGGTTACTATTACGCAATAGCGCGAAGTTATTCCGGTAAAACCACGGAGAAATGCCCCCGGCTAAGTGACCGGGAAATCTCCGGTAAATTCTGGGGAAATTCTAGCTAAGTGCTAGACAGGCTTCGCTAGGAATCCGCCGGGAAATTACCAGGAGTTCCCTGTGATTTCCCTGCTAGTTAAGTTAGTAGTCTGTAGCTTATCCTTATAATTTCTTAGAGAATAGCTAGCTTAGAGAAATTATAGGATAATTAATATATTATCTATTTTACCTGCTTTATAGCGTAATAAATAGTAGTATAACTATTTTTTATCTAAGGACAGCCGTTCTAACGACTCCTTTAGGCCAGTAAGGAAAGATATTTAGACAGAGGTTTAGGCTTTCTTTAGCTCTAGGATAACTATAAAGGGATAGGACAGAGGTTTAAGCTTTTATAAAAGTCTTAGTAAACGGGAGGAAGATATTTAGACAAAGGTTTAGGCTTCCTTTTTAATCTTACCTAGTTCGGTTTTTAAGCGGGATAAGGTAAGATACTATTTACTGTTATTTCTTAGATAGATTCTAGTAATACTTTAGGTTATTTATTTAGTTTTACGTTATTACCCTTTTTAGATAACCTATACTAGGCTATAAAAATTATAATAGCGTATCTTTATAACTAAGGTCTTTATAACTATACTTTAAATCTAGCGTGCTATTTACTCCTTTAGATTACTTAGTAATTATTATAAGCGTAATATTAATATCTATATATATTAACTAAGTTCCCTTTGTTATAGGTAACTTATCTTAATTAATTTAAGTAGGCTATATAAGCCTAGATAACTATAGAGCCTAAGTTTTTATTAAATATTTAACTACTTATATAAGTAGCTATAGAATCCTTTTTATCTTATAAGGAATCCCTAGTAGCTTTAGTACTAGATAAAACGTTAATAATTACCGCTTATTACCTATAAGACTCCTCCTTAGACGTTCTTTAAAAGGAGGTATACTATATAGTATTAGTAGATAACGATATAGAAGTATAAACCTTACTCCTTAAAACATTATAAGCACCTAGCTAAAAAAAAAAAGGAAGTAATTAGCTAAAATAAGGCTAATTAAAAGAAAAGTATTTAGTTTAAAAACCTAAGCCTAGTACAGACCCTCTAGAATAAAATTAAGTTAAACTACTAGAGTAAGTAAAAGCGTCGTACTAGCGACCGCCTATAAGGGGTTAACTATACTAAGGCCAGAAAGGCCGATTCCTCTAACAATCTAACTAGGGTAGTAACTAATTACTACTGTAGTCTCCTAAAGGAAGAGACTCTCCTAAAGGAAAAAACGAACTACTATTAAATAACTTAAATAATAACTAGATAAGTTCGTTTAGGTTTAAAGTAGAGGATATTAGATAGTTTAAACCGTTAAAAACGTTTAATAATAATAAAGATAGCTACCTAGAAGACATAAAAACTGTCTAGACCGACATATACTAGTTTGTAGACGCCTTTAGATAATACGTAAGAATGTTACCGGCTTATGCCTAAGTAATACTATTAAATCTTTATTTATGTCTTAAGGGACTTACTAATAACTAGTACGCTAGTAATTTAGATAAAGACGTCTAGGACGAATTATAAGATCCTAATACCGGTTTAAACTTATAGGTAGAACTGCTTATAGAACGGTTTAAGATCCTAAGAGTGGTAGTAGAGAGGAAGCTATAGAAACTTTAGTACACTCTTAAGGACGTTAAAAATTATATTAATATCTAACATTTTACGGCTTAAGTTAAAAAACTCGCTTATATAGCGTAGGAACTAGAAAATAAATATCTTACTTTAGTCTATAATAAAATAAATTCTAACCTTATAGCCAGACTACTGTAACCTAAAGGGGATATATCTTAAACCAGATAGCTATAGTACCTTACGTCTTACTAAGACGGTTAAAGGCGAAACGTTAAATATAAAGGATAGAAGTATTTAATATTATTAAAATCGTCTTAAAAGTTTAAGGCATTATCCTTAAAGTTAACGGTAAAAGAAGAATCCTAAAGGATAGAACTAAATTAGATATATAGCCGCTAAAGCTAAAGACATTCTATAAAAGACGTATAAAGTACTAAAAAAACAGAAAAGATTAACGTAGTATATAACGATCCTAAGTTTAAAGTAAGTAACTTAAGGGAATCTACGGTAAAAACACTAGCAAATTAATAAAAAGACTAATAAAATAGAAAACCGTTATAGGATACTTATTTCTTACGCTTAGTATATTAATATATCCCGTAAGAAAGTACGAATTATTAAAAAGACTACGTAGATATAAAAGTTTAAAATAACGATAGGATAATTAACCTTACTACGTATATATATATATAGAACTAGGGGTATATTATTATTAATTCGTACTATAGAGAAGAATTAGAAACTAGTCTAAGTAGTTTAAAAGGTTAAGAGGATATAGTAATAACTCTAGAGTTAATAAATTTTGTTTTAGACTAAAGAATTAACTAAGATTTCTAGGAAATTCCGAAGTATAAGGATAACTTTCTCCTTTTAACCTCCTATATAGAATGTACGGAATAACTACCGTTAAAAAGAAAGAGACAAGCAGAACACGCTTCTTTATATCGAAATACAATTAGACGACCTTAGGAAAACAGCCTAGTAGAAAGTCTTCCCTAGTAAAGCGATAAGTAACACTAAATTCCTTATAATTTCACGTATACAAGAATTTAAATAAAACTAGGACTAGGCCCTAACGATTTTACTAAGGCATACGTGGACTTAGGAGTAACCTGATGCGTAATCTGTAAGGATTTATTAGACAAAATCCTGAATTACACATTAGATACCACTATAAAGATAAGCCTGTAAGGGGTTAGAAAATCTTTAACGCTAGGATAGGCCACTTTCTTACTGAGATACAACGGGAAAATCGACGGCCAGAATTATAAAGCTATTCTCTATCTTTAAGGATAGGCAGTAGAGACACTAGCCGCAGGAATTCTAATTAGGTAGGAATTTAATATTCCTAACAAAGTAGATATCTTAAATTCTAAAGGCGTAATTTAAGTTAGATTATATAGAGGAATACAGATTCTAGCGAGTATATATACTAAACGATTACTAGTATAACACCCCGCTAAAAGTATAAAAACTACTGTAATTCTGCCGAGATCCTAGGCTTTAATTTAAATAAACTATATAACCGGTTTAAAATAAGTTCGCTCTTATTCCGGCCTACGTAAGGAGGTAAGATAAATTTAATTATAGGTCTAACTCTAGTCGTTACTATTACTAACGACTTATTAAAACTATTAAAAATCTAAAAGAGCTAGCGTGTAGGAGTTATCTCACTATTTTAGTACGACTTTACTTTCTTTATAAAGGAATTCCTAACGTATAAATCAGGCAAATCTCTAGGTTAAATTAAAGACAGAGACATATTTTAAGAACGAATTACCCTAGACCTAAAGATTAGTATTAAATAGGACAGGTCGGTTGAATTAATTACGACTAAAGAAGGGGTTACTATTTATAACTATAAAAAAGCGTTTGTAGAAAAAATAAAGTAAACGGTCTTAGATTTCCCTAACCTATAGAAACAAACAGGTTATATAAAAACAAACCTAAATAAAGAGATAATTATTCCTCTCGTTAAAAATTATTACGAATATCTACTTAGCTAACGACTATATCTGGCTAGCGTAAAAGATTAAGAATTTCTTAACAAAATAATAGATAATATACACGATAATAACTAGCTTAAATAGGTTACCGGACTAACTCCTTTTAGTGCTCCTGTATTTATCGTTTAGCGAACCGTTAACGGTAAACCTAAGGGACGAATGGTTATAGATCTATATGTATTAAACTAAGTAACTATTCCGGACGTATACCTTATGCCTCTGTAATTAGAGGTGATCTAAAAAATCAGGGGGAAGAAATTTATCACCGTCGTTAACGCTCGTACATTCTTTTATTAGTTCTTAGTACGAACAGACCACCAGGAAAGGCTTACTATCGTTAGCTACTAGGGTTAAGAAAAGTTAACCGTAGCTCTTATAGGTTTTAGGAATTTACCTGCTTACGTTTAGCGCTATATAGATAATCTGCTTCAGAAGTATAAGAATTTCGCCTAGGCATTTATTAACGATATCGTTATAGCGTCGGATACGCCCTAGGAACATAAGAACTATCTCTGAGCTATTTTCCGGTTATTTAACTAGAAAAACCTTACGCTAGCCCCGGACAAATTATTTATTAGGTTCTTATCGGTATAACTTTTAGGATTTAAGGTTAACGCCCTAAGGTTAAGTAACACGGAAGACCGCACCTAAGCTCTACGGTAAATTTAATTTCTAGCTAATCTAACTGCCTTAGAGAAATAGATAGGTTCTACCGGCTATCTTAGGCATCTTATTCCCTAATATGCCATAAGAATGTAACCGTTATAAGCCTTAAAGACCACCTTGTTAGCAGAAGCCCGGTTATAGGGAATTATTAAAGGGGCAAAACGAAAGTATTTCTGTAAAAACACGGGGATTTTACTAACGAAACAGCAAATAGACAGCTTTAACGACGTTAAGCAAGTATTAACAGAAGATACGGCGTTATTTTACTATAACCCGGATAAAACATTGTTTATATAGCTAGATACTTCTTACGACTACGGCTTTAGAGCACTTTTATTCTATCTTAAGGAAGAAACTAACTAGTCCCTTAGAAAGCCTATTCTGTAGATAAGTGTCTAACCTATTATGTATCTTAGTAAAGTATTAAGCTCTATAGAATAGAAATACTAGGTAACCGAGCTTGAAGTAGCCTGCTTAGTCTAGGTTATAAGAAAAACCTGTATAACAGTAACGTTAGCCTAAGTAAATCTAACGGTTATTCTTACCGATTACGCCTCGACCTATAGCGCTATATAACAGACTACTCTGTTTACTACCGACAGACGATAAGTAAATCTACGGCTAGTTCTCGCCGTAAAGTATTTATTATAGTTCGACTTATACTATATCTATATCCTAGGTGCTTCTAACGTAGTAGCGGACATACTTTCCTAGCTACCTAATAGAGATAAGCCTATATTAGAAGTCTATAGAGAATTAGACAAAATTTAGGAAGAAGATTTAATATATTTGTTAACAGAAGTTAGTATAGATAACTAACTGCGTCGAAATATTCGTAAGTAGTATAAGCGCGACCTAAAGTTCTAAATAATCTAGAACTAACTATAAAACCCCTAGGAAGGATTTAAGCTTCTGTTTAAAATTAACTATAAGCTTCTCTATTTTGTAAAACATACGGGCAAAAGAAAACTGTGTATTCCCGAGAAGTAAGCTTAAATTTTTATCGCTACAGCCCACGATAAGAATTACTATTAAGGAGACAAAAAAGCGTGGTACGAACTTTAGGACAAATTTCTTATCCCTAACCTTATGCAGAAAATACAATTATACCGTAAATACTGCCTAATTTACGGCCCGCTAGGGAAAGGAAGACAACAGCCTATTAGAGCTTTATAACTAATCCTTACGCCGCTAATACCCTTCTATACGATTATAATAGACTTTATTATAGGGCTACTAGAAGTTCCTTTAAATAATATACCGTAGAAAATTAAAGATTTCCTGCTATACGAATTACTTCTTACGGTGTTAGATAAGTTTACTAAGTCTACTATACTAATACTAGGACATTTAATATACACTACTAAAAATTAGGCAATAATTTTACTTTAGTTCCTATAGCTTTATAACTAAGGGATACTAAAAAGTATTATCTCTAACCGAGATCTAAAATTTCTTTCTGACTTCTGGTAAAAACTATAGAAAGAAACTAACACAAAATTAAGATTTTTAACGGCCTATTATCTATAAACAGATAGGTTATTAGAAAGGAAAAACTAAACCGTAGAAATAGTAATCCGAGTATTTACGTTTGCCTTTCTAGATAAACAATAGACCGAAATAATAATTAGTCTTTAGGCGGAACTTAATAACGCCTATTTAGAAGTAATAAGGATGGTACTAAACGAAGTCCTATACGGTTTAAAAACTAATAAACCGCTAGACCTTATTAACAGTAATAATACTAAAATATATCGCGATATACTCCGGGAGAAAGCAAAATTTTTAATTATAGCGGCATAAATATATATAAAAAAAGTTTTTAATCGCCGTTATTAATATATTTCGTTCGCTTTAGGAGATTTTGTTTATTTACGACTTAGAAAAGGGTATTAACTACTAGGAAACCTATCCCTAAAAACGTTAGTATAGTACATAAAGCTAATAAGAATACTTAAAAAAGTAAGAAAACTAGCGTATAAATTAGAGTTACTACTAATAATAAACATTTATCCTATAGTATCTATAGCGTATCTTATCCCGGCCGAGGATCTACAGTCAGACCTATATAAACGAACTCCGGTCTTAGCAGGCCCGGTGGAAACAGACGACCCTTAGAGAGTAGAATAAAGGGATAAGTATTAGTATTACGAGGTAGAACGGATTCTAAAGAAAAGAATTACTTAGTAGGGCAGGGGAAGACCGTAAACTTAGTACCTAATTAAATAGAAAGGATATCTAAGTATATATAACACTTAGATAAACGCAGACGCGATAGAATCAGAAGAAATAATCCAGGAGTTTAAAAGAAACCGCTAGGAATTAATTAAGAAAAGAGAGTTAATTCGGAAGGAAAAAGAACTATTATTAAGGCAGTATCTATAGCTAAATCCTAGAGAAATTACTATTAAATAACGATAAAGATCCTAGACATAAGCCGTTGTTCCGACATAAGGACGTCGCTAACAACCGCTTAGAAATTACGGTAAAAGAACTATAAATAAACCGGACAACCGTGTTAAATAACCGCGTCGCTTACAGTAAATATGCTAACGATAAACCTAGATAAGTAAATATAACGTCTTATCCGGCCAGGCAGAAGGTAATAAAAATCCTTAGACAATCGGTTGCCCCGGCCGCTTACTTTACCTTTTACCTTTACCTGTTAGTAAAACATTACCTATATTTCTTTTGTTTATATTGTTTTCTCTGTAATATCCTCGTTTTCCCTCTATACGACCAGGCGCAGACCGTATATCTACCTACTAAGCGCCGGTTAACTCTCTATTTTTTCCTTATCCTTTCTTATTATAAGATACATTCTAGTACTAAACACTACACATATAAACGCTTTATATAACTTCTTCTATAAGAAGTTATACTATATCTATTTCGCTAAGAATTATAACAGAGCTTTACTCTCTTTTAAGAGATACTTACGCGCTGTTACTATTTATAGCGGTAAATCTTGCCTTATTTATAAGACGAAGGGTTACAGTAACTAGTTCATAAAGTTTCGTAAGAAAAACCCGGTTGTTATTAAGTTATTCCGTAAGCAAGCGTGCGACCTAGGTATTAACAACGTTAAGTCTAAGTTCTTTAATAACGTTATTTTCTACTTAGGAAAAACCGTTACTTTTACTAAGGATTCTTAGTACGCCCGTAAGGTTTTCGCCGTAAATCCTTAGCCGCCTTTCGCTATAAAAGCTAACACTAAGCCCTTTTAGTACGGTTAGACTTAATCTTCTTAGCGTTAAAGCCCG
>LFIW01002512.1:0-127696 GCA_001625285.1 Colletotrichum incanum | reverse complement strand
ACTCCTCACCTGACAGCCTCAAACCTAAAATCCATGCCCCCTCACTCATCGGTTGTTCGCGGCAGCGCACACGTATAAACGATGGTAACCAGACCAACACAAACACAACAGATGAACAAACAGAAACTCTGAGGAAAGCTGCTGCTGCTCCGGGTAGACACCGGCACGCCAAACCAGCCCACTGCCCGTCCTGCCCCCCTCCCACGAGGTTAATCAGGCGTCAGTCACACTCTCTGTCTCTCTCTCTCTCCCCCCCTTCTATGAGTACATTGCCTCATGCATCCGTCTCATGCCATAGACCCTCCTCAATCACAGGCCAAAAACAATACCAACACCCAGCAAGACAAGGAAAAAAAAAGACATTGCATCACGTTGGCAGATGGGGTGGTGAAAACACACCTACCCTCTGTACCTCTCCGTCCCCTACAACCTTACACACATACACATGTGCTTAAGCGGTAGCTTTCCTGGAAGTCCTTTCCTTGGTTCCGCGTCCTGCAGACAAAACGATACCGGACTTTCACATGTCCAGATTGCATCACCTCATCGCCAAAAGAATGCCAAAGCCATCCGTCCAGCCCAGTCCATCCCCCCCTGGCGCAGCCCTAGCGCAACCGCGCCGTCGCCTCGGGAGGGAATGCGCTCAATGTTGTCAGCGTGGCCGGCCGGGTCCATGCGGTTCTCTCATGAGTGCAGAATGCTTCCTACTTCCCCCGGCTCGTGATGGAGCACAGCTCTAGCGTATCGTACGTACCGCGCCCTGTGAGCGGTGAGCGCATGGACACCGTCCCTCCCCCCCTCGCCCGTATGCATCCGATCAGTCAGCAGCAGCGCAGCTAAGTCATCAGGGCACCGAGCAAGTGGTTCGACACTCGGCCTTCTCAGGTCCAACGCGATGGTTTGTCACGAGGCACGATGGGCGACACGACGCGGCTGGGCAAGGAATTGATTGAATGGCCAACTTTTATTCATGTTTTTGCTAAACTCTTTGACGATTTTGCTATTTTTTTGGGTTGTTGCTCGTCGTAGTCATCTTGCTTTTGGTGACCCCATCCGCGGCGGACCACTTCCTCGCGCACGCTTTTCAAACCAGCTTTTTTGCGTCTTTCTCTTCGGCCTTTCTTGCGGCATGTCTCCACTTTTGGTATACCACCGCCCGGTTTTTCCTTTCCCGCCGTCAGCATGCCCCCCGACAATGACCGTTCGTATCTGTCCGGCCCTGTCATTGAGGTTGCCCTCGGGTATGCCTTCTGTTGCTTTGCCTTTAACCTCATTGGACCTGTCCATAGAGTACAATCCACAGCTCTGTTCCTCCCCCCATACAAAGCTTCCGACAACTATGTAAATGCAGAGACCCAGACCCATTGATAAAACATGAAGGTGGTATGTTGCGAAAACAAAACAGACCATGGTATCATATGATGAAGAGACGCCGTGCAAATGTGAAAATTGAAATCAGCTCCAAAAGGCCCCACACGCCCAGGCCTGATGGATGCACTCGAGGGCGGATATACCCTCGGCGGTATCGCAGTCGTATCGTGAAACTGTTTAGTCTCAACAGCGCGCGCCCATATTATGGTAATGATGTAAAGTAGAGCCAGATTCGATGCCGCCGCGCGCAATGCAATGTAAAAGCAACCAGAAACAACTGTGCTCGAGCGGGCTCATGGGCCGCACGCTCGTCGGATATCGTGTTAAGTATGTGCTGTAGTGCGGTACCGTTGTAGTATATGGTGGTGTGTAGTGGATGGTTTACCATCCCTTGGAGTGGTACCCTCCAAAGTTGTCCGTGTCCTTGGAGAAGTACTGGGGGTTGTTGGTAGGGGCGTCCTCGTTCTTCAGGCATACCTTCTCGGGGTACTGCTTCAAGTTTGCCACGTCGTGGGAGGTGTGACGTCTCTTGAGAACAGCGTTGGCGGTCGACGACTTTTGCTGACGCTCCCAGAGGAGGTTGCGGCGGAGGGACTCCGTCAACTCGGTCGCAAGCATGTTGCGTCGGGTGGTCCGGGGAGAGAGGGCGGCCTGGAGGTGGCTGTGGCTGGCCGTCGTGTAGATGGGCTGTGCAGCGGACCGAGGGACTTCGTTAATAGGCTTCAGAGGAGAGGAGCGAACACCTCGCTTCATCATGAGAGGCGCGTCGTCAGAGTCGTTAGGGGAGACAGCCAGGGTGGGGGGAGCTGGGTGGCTAGTGCGCGACCAGGGGAGTGCCGAAGTGGACTGGGAGGCAATGTTGCCAATGTTCTTAGAGCGGTCATTCTGCTCAATCATGAGGGTGATGAGCGAGCGGCGAGAGGTCAGGTTAACCTTGGAGTCGACGCGTTGGAAGAAGGTCTTCTCATCAATGCTTGACTTGTTGCTGTCCTCAATGGAGTCTTCCCAGTCAGAAGAGTCGTCGTCGTCGTCGATTGCGCTCTCATCAACGTAGTCGGTCTCTGAGTCGTCGGCAATAGCAGAGTTATTATCGTTAATCATGCGGGTTGAGACGTGGTCAGCGAAGGAGGTCGTCTTCTTCTGGCCGTTAAGCAGAGAGCCGGGCTGGGAGGCAAGGGCGCTCTTCAGGGAGCTGTCCTCCTCAGAGGAACCGCCGACCTGGAACATCATCTTGCGCTTCGACGCAGGAGCAGGAATAGGCCGCAGGTTCTCAATGCTCTGGCCCTGCTCACTAGAGGAGCAGGACTCGCCAATGGAGAACATAGGCTGCTTCTTTGACTGGATAGGCTTGGCTGCGGGAGAAGACCTAGGCTCGGGGATGGCGGCAGGCGAGACAGCCTTGGGAGAGGCAGGAGCGGGTCTTGAGATGGGGATCTGGGAGGGAGAGAAGCCGCGGACGACGGTAGTACGGGACGTGATCTCGGGGGAGGCGGGCTCCTGAGAGTGCTCCTCTTCCGAAGACTTGCACGGAGACTCGGTGGTGGTAGATCCAGAGTGCTCGTAGACGGGGGAAGCGGGTGCCAGATCCGGCGTCTCCTTCTGTGGAGCGATATAGGGCGATGTGATCTGGGGGAGGGGGGCGGACAAGGGCTCGTTCTCCTTGATAATAGAGACGACCATCTTCTCGAAGTCACCAGAAGTGATGTGGCGTTCCTTGCCTCTGCTGCGGTTGCTAGCGCAGGAGTCTTGCCTCTGAATTCGGGGGCGGATCTCGAGGGGAGCGGACAGTGAGGTGAATTCAACAGCCTCGTCGTCATTCTCAGACTCGACACTGCCGGAGAGTTGAGGGATGTCGTGCAATCTGCTAGCCTGGGGGATCTCCCTGGGAAGACTTGTGGCAGTGATGGAGGCTTGTTCCTCCTCGGTACAGCAGAAGGTCTCACGGTTCCACAGGCGCCAGCTTAGGTTCTCTAACCTGCGGCCCTGTTCAACAGACTCTGCGCACTTTGCGAAGACTAGAAGGCCCAAATCAGCGGATGCGTCCGGGCCAGCTCCCAAGAGCTGCCGAGTTGTGGTTCAAGTGCTTACCGGTCCACATGCTGTAGAGGTTTTGGGGGTTTGAGGTGTCGACCTTGTTGATGACGTTGGTGTCCACAGTCAGGACGTGGGTGTCGAGAGGATAAGGCATGGCGCCGAGGTGGTCTGCTCGAATTGAGCAGCGGGCGATTGAGTGTCCAGGATATACGATGGTGGTCGAGATTGAAATATCACCCAGCGCGAGGGTGTATCGAAGTGGTGAAGTAGGGGCGAAGTTCGGCACCTGAAGCGAAACGGAAACAATGCTGTCGAGATCAACAATGGGGTCGTGAGTCGTGCTTCTGCGGGTGACGGTCGATGATGTCGACTGTTGGTAGGGATGATGCGCGCTGTAGGCGTCGGGTTCGTGGTCGGTCAAGAGGACTGATGCTGGCGTCGAGGTGGAAAAGGGCGACGACAGGAATGTTATGATATGATGGCGTGGACGGGAGGTGAGGCTGGAGAATGCTTGGTATAGATGCGCCGAGAGAAGGGGTCGGATCGATGGGCGAGATGTTGCTGGTGGAGCAATGAAGTAAGAGGAGAGGGAAGGGTGGAAAGTCTGGGGGAGGACGGTTGTTAATAATTATCGTCAACTCTTGCTTGTCCAGGAGAGAGTTGGAAGATGTGGATTAGATGGCAGCGGAGTGGGATGCATGTAAGTAGATGTAATGTGCGATGGGTTCTGGGAAGAGATGGGGATGGGTGATGGATGGATGGGGGGGAGGGGGGTGTTGGGAATTGGGGGTGGAAGACTCTTGAGAGGGGGGGTGTGGGATGAAGGGGAAAGAGAGAGACATGGGGGTGAGTCGCGGTGTGGAAATACATAGTACAATTTACTCACAGCATGGGGACAGGACATGGGCCAAAAAAGAACGAGAAGACAAGAGGGAGGGAGGAGTGAGCAGGGGGCCCCGGAGAGGGGGGAATGGGGCAGCACCTGGGCAAAGAAAGAAGACGAGAAGGGGCGGAAGGAGAGGGAGGTGTGTGAGGTGACTGGGTGGGTGTGGAGTGTCGGACGGGGGGTGCTGCGGTACGTACCTCCAGCAGTCTTAGGACCTTGGGGCCTTGGGACCTTGGGACCTCAGGCCTTTTTTGGGTCGTGACGGGTGTTGGAGCAAGGTACTCAGGTACCGCGTCGAAGTACCGCCAGCCGAAGGCTTTTCTGCCCTGAATGACCTCCCCCCCCGGAAATACACTAGGAAGGGATAATGGCAGCAATAAGGCAGCTGGGACGGTGTTTGCGGTTGGAGGAAGATAGCAAACGGTGGCGGAAAGGAGGGAGCATCCAGCAACGTCAGGAACTCCAGCATTGCCGATGTCCATGGCTAGCATTCGTCTGTCCGTCTGTCCGTCCGTCTCTCTACCTGGTCTCGCCTTTGCTTGTGACGCTGTCTCTGTTGTCTGTACTGTCTGGTCTGGATGAGTGAATGGACGTGACCGTGTGGTTCTGGTTCTGGCTCAGCTTCAGGTTCATTCATGACAGAGCATAGTACATACAGGATTCCAGGGGTTCCGAGTGTCTCTGGAGACGGTACCTCGGTACGTATCCGACCGTACCGGCACAAGAACCAAAGACGGAGGCAATGAGCCGGCTCGAGCAGGACGGCTAGGTACCTCTGTACGGAGCAGGTGGTGCGGGGATACAAAGGGCGACGGGGTCTAGAAACCGCAGAGCCTGGGCGAATACACACACACGTTCGGGGAAGGTCGGTACACTGTCTTGGAGGGGCAAGGCGTGGTGGCTCCCCCGGAGTTGGAGGAGAAGGGGCCCAGGAACGTGAGCGAGGTCCAGTGTCTCTTCAGACTCTTTCTTCGTTTTCTTGCGGGTAAGTGTTGAGCGGAGAATCGCAGGTGCGCGCCTTTTCCACTTCATGATGAGCCAAGCCTAAAGGGGCATGAGGGAAGCAACAGCGCTGGACCCCCATATGGCAACCCAACGCGCTTTTCTGCCGAGCGGGTGACCAGAGATGCTTCCTCTTTGGGTCTAGCGTGCGGGAGATTTCACTAGTCTTTTTTGGGAAGTATTCTCTACGCCTGGAGGCGGCGAAGTTCGACCGTCACCTGTCCGTCCTCTCTCCTCTGATCTCCGTTCTGTCCTCCACGTCTGGGTGAGTCTCTTCCCCTCGGCTTCAGGGACCAGAACCATAACCACAACCGGGACCTGGATCTGGCGTCAGCTCGTCCAGGCCGGTCCAGCTCAATCCGTTGTCGAAGCCGCAGGGCCACATCCACATCCGTATCCACATCTACCATGTGCATCCTCTCCACGTCCTGCCCACGGGACCGTTCGGGTCATGTGACGCCCAGCTTTCGCCGTCTTCGTCGCGACCAAAGCCGCCATCTCCATCTAATTGCTTCCCGTCCGTCCGCTGGTCACGATGGTCACGATGGTAGCTGGCCTCTCCGTGACGACTCTTCCACGCCCCAGAGGCCAAACGGACTCGACTCAGGTTCTTCCCCCCCCCCCCCCTCAATACGGGGTTCTGTCGCCAGCTCCCAGTGGCTCAGTCGTCTGGCCGAATATGCGCCGCGCCTCATCTCCACGTTTTCCACTGCAAAAGTCTCCATCGGCCTCGTCTCGACCACTTCCCCCCTCCACGTCCGGTCCTCCGTCGCGCTTTTCCCGTCAACCGTCACTCGGTACCTGACCGAACGCCCACATACTACCCAAAGAAGGCAAGCGCCTCTATATACTACCCAACCGGGTCTGGCGCCATCTTGGATCGACCGTCCTGCCGGCACTGTTCCCCTTCTGGCACCCTCACAGACCGCGACGGCCTAGAACGAATGCAGCTGTCGACAGCTCGCTGCCCTTTACAGCGGCTTCCGTCTGGTCACGAGCCGCCGTGCCTCTTCCCCCCGAAACGGATCGCCGTCAATATCGAACCGTCAAAAGGCAATGTTCCAAGACGCCTGTCCCTGTCCGTCCCTGGGCCCAGCTACTTACCTGCCTGCCCTGCGCCTCCGCTGTTCTTCTCCGAAACGGGGGAGGGGAGCCAGAACTGCCATGCGAAGGAAGGGCCCTGACTGCCAACTGGCCGTTCTCTTGTGATTTCGGACCAATCCAACCCGACTCTTCTCTTCGCCTGACCCAACCGTCGGAACAACCGCCAATCGCCTCCCCGGAAACCCTTCTGTCGTTCACGAACGGAGGGCCAAACGGATGCCTGTCCCGACGTTTATCCCCCCCCAAATCCTCGTTCCCGTCCCTGAGAGTCCGGGTCACGAGTCGCAGATGTCGCTGCAAATACAGTGCCCATTAATTGCATTGCCATGGCATTGTCACCGGAAAGACGTGTTGCGGACTCCTTTTCCGACTACTTTCCAAATCCTCGTCGCGACAGGTTCCGAATGAAACCCGCGCGTCTCAATGGAGGAAAGGGAAACGATCAAAGGAGGCAGCAGTCGGCGACGCGCAAAGCCCGTGTCCACGAGACCATCGCCCATGGCGGTCGCATAGCCCTCGATAGTGCCGGCCTCTCCATGATCAATTGGCACCAGCAAGCATGTTTGGGCCCGGGCCCGCGATGGCGACGAGGTCAATTCATCGTTCCCCAATTTGGTTGCGGTCGAATCGGCGACGGCCCGTCCTTCAGCGCTGACACGGCGATGTGACATGCTCTGACCCCCCGTTTGCTTGCGACCTGCCGCTTGACTGGTTGCGGCGCGCCTCTGCGCTCGCCCCAGATTCGACCCCGTGATGCTGTCCATCACTTAGGTCATCAAATCTTACCGCTTGTCGCCTGTCGTCTGCCGCCCGCCTGCGTGCAAACTCAGGCCGCGTGAGAGGCGTCAGTAACGACAAGGGGCGCGAGAAGGACACCGCTGTTGATGCTGATCGCAACGAGGCGTCTTGTCCTTGTCTATGGACACACGCATCAGGCTCATCAGCCAAGCAGAGGCCTGCAACAGGGCCTTCGATATTGGATTGCACCGCTCTGCTTGCGCATCCCTCGCTGCCCCCGCGGTCAACAGGTCGTCATGGGATCCAGTCTTCACCAACGGCGAAGCAGGGGAAGCAACGGGCAGGCACACACGGTTGGCGGACCTCACCACGCCTTTGCCCATTCGAACGAGTGAGTTGTCAATCATGTTCACGAGAGACATTCCAGTGCCAACTCAGAGTTCAACAACTGAAGACAGCCACGACGTATGCAGTTGAGGTCAGAAGGCAGGGTTGAGACTGACCAAATCTGATGGACAACCGCCAACATGCCAGGGCCTCAGCAGTCTCCTTCAGGCTCTGGTTCCTGAACCATGTGAGACATGCGTTCCCAACTCACAAGCCTCCGACATGGGCAGGTTGGTCACCAGGCCCCAAAAAGTGCCTTGTCGGGGCAATTGGGCGAGGTTGCAATTGGACCCTTGAAACGTCACATTTTCCTCCAATACCGTTCCTGGATCGGGCTCTCAACCCGCTGCTGCCAGTCACTTCACCCACGCCATCAAAGCCCCCATGTCAAACTTTCAGGCTTTGCCTCTGGAATTAGCCGGTGTACGCATCCCGCAATGACCGCCGCTTGTTTGACAGCTCACTCTTGCACTCGAATAAAAAGCAAAGCATGCCGTTCAACGATAATTTGGTCAAGTGACGGGTTGCCTCCTGGGCCAAGTCAGATCCCCGTCGGCACCCCACGCTTCGTTGCCGTAAGGCAAACACTGTAGTCAGAGGCTGAAGCCACTGCACATCTCATCGTACTGAAACCGCGCCGCGCCCGGTATCACGACGGCCCTCCGCGCGGCATGCTAGTTCAGAGGGAGCAACCGCCCGTCGCGATTGGTTCCCTGCTGTCATCTGTCATCTCGAGCATGTCATGGGTGACGGAAGGATAGTATCTGGGTTCATACTCTGGAGCTCGGCGCCTAAGGTGAGCGGGAGAATGACACGGTTATTCGGCGGCAGCATCGTGGGAGGAGCCGGTCCTTCATCAGGCCCGAAATGGGGCATCTGTGTAAAATGAGCTCTCCAGGGGGGGCACTTATCGCGAACGCCGGCGTCCTGATGTCCGCTTCGCAGAGACGGCCGCCGGGGGACCACGATATGACTTCCGCGACTGTCCAACAGTCCCGAGACCGTGGTAATCACACGTAGTATGGAGCTAGGGGAGTAAAAATGGTCAGGCGTCCTTCTCTCCCATGCTGCTCCGACTTCCCTGACAACAGCCAAGGGGACAAGATGGAGCCCGACAGTGCTGGGATCGAAGCAGCGACACGAATATGGTGACGATCATACGAGAGACAGGAGAAAGTATTGTCCAGTCCTGCGGGTTTACCAGTCCGCCAATCGCACTACGTGAGATGCACAATGACCGTTGGAACCGGGGGTGAGTGTCTGAACAATCACTTGATCCTCTTCCAAACTCCCGGATACCGGTGTGCATGGATCGTGAGATTGGAGAGCAGGGCGCGCAGAGTTTTAATGCTGGGCAACCGGTAAGGATTTCGATCGAACGTCGACAGATGGCCCGACAGCCTCACCGAGGCCCAAAGTGTGCGCGTTGGGTCCCGGGCTTTGAGAGTATGGCCATGGCCGGTCGATGCGACTGATTTCCCGTTCCAACAACCCGGATTGACGGACATCGTGAGTGGGAGTGCGGATAGCTGTTGGTTCTTTTGGGAGTGGTGGTGACTGGCCAACGGCGCTGAGCGAAAACCGCCAACCCGTTTTCACGAGACGAGCAACGGAGCATCCACCTGAAGTCGGCTCCCAAAGCAGGGGAACATGAAGCAGAGGGGAGGGGAGCAGTCCCAGTTCTGGAAGGACGACTGATGTATCGCAATCAAATTAACTTCCTACACCTGGTCACCGGTCGAGGGATTGGGAAGGCGGATTCGAGATTGAGGTTTTTCCCAAGAACCGGGGACGGGTGGGCTCCACCACGAGGATCCACCGGCAAAAGAGAAGACAGCGAAAGCACCTAGGCCTCGGCCTGGTTCGCGGTGCTATTTTCCCACTTGCAAGTCACACCCAGGCCCGCCAAGGTGAGGAGAATGCCTGAAGGGAGGAGTTGGAGAGATTGAGGGGGTGATGATTTCGAGCAAACGGTGGTTCCAACACGCGAACTCGTCCAACAACTCTCCAACACTTTCAAGAGGTTCCCGGGGGACTGGACACCAATACCCAAGATGAGACGAAAGCATGGCCGGGTCCCTGGCTCGTTCCACGCGACGACTCTGGATATGTCTCCTGCGCATTCATGACCTGGGGGTAATTGCTCTATTGTCTGTCCGACTCGTCGGTTACAGCGAAAAGTGATGTGTCGCATCGGCCGAGATATTGGGATTGCGCTTCCGGGGCATAGAGTTTGCTAGTGACCCTCCGCCATGGGATCGCATCATCGCGGACTGGGGGTTGTGGTTTCCGTGAATAAGCAGCACAATGATAGGGAATTACACAGCAAACGACGGCTGCTCCAAGCTTCAGGTGCGCGAAGCGACAGAGACGAGGAGGTGATGGTGTGCTCTGTCGGTCCTGGATGCGATGCAGGGGGTGACTTGACTTCCACAACGGGCAGAATTCCACAACGGGCAGAAAGAGGATGTGGGGGGTCCGCTCAGAAGTCTGGAGGCGGACGGGGCCGCTTCCGGTGCGCCGGGCCCCGAGTCTGGAACTAAAAGCAAGCAGAGGGCGGGCAGACAGAGGGTGACTGAACTCGAGGGGCCGGACGTCGGGTCACCTGGGCCTGGCGATGTCGGAAAAAGCAATGCCTTTTGGCGACGGCACCCAAAGAGAAGACGACCGGGTGAAAACTCGTCGCATTGAATGGGCAATAGTTGCAGACGCCTGGGCCTCCACGGGTTGCGCGATGGCGGTGCATTGTCAGCCTCAGTCACATCTGGGCATGATGGAGGTGCGCTGAAGCGCGGGCGGTCTATCCCATACGAGGAATGCAACGCAGAGGCGTCGAGCATCCTCTGGGAGTCCACGGTACTGAAGGGTTCACCGTCACTGCACAGTTTCCTTCTCCGGAGGAACGAGATAGGGAAAAAAAAAGCAGCCACCGGCGCCGAACGTGCTTGGCCCCAGTCCTATCAGATCATGCTCCGAACCCGCAGGTGTCTGATGAACTGGCTGGCCGGCCTGGCGCAGAAGCGTGGGCGCCAAAAGGAAAGGAAAGGCGTTGCAAAAAACAGGTCAGATGCGCAAACCGAAGAAACATGTCCAGGGCAACTTGCGGGCCGGCAGCTCTTCCGACTCAATCGGAGGAGAGCAAACAAGCAAAGCCAAAGCCACCGACCTGTGGGCACCGACAAACGGGGGGTTTTTTGGTGTTGCGGTGCGGTGAACCCCCACGCCGGGGCGGCGGACAGGTGCATCCCGCGCAAACTGGCAAAACGACCTTTTCGGGGCTTTGGGAGAGGGTGGTTTTTTTTTTTTTTTTTTTTGCCAGGACGTACTGGCAGCAGCAGCAGCAGCATTGCCGCACACCAACTTCTTTGGGGACCCTGGGGCTTATTGTTTTCCTCTTGGTATTGTAACCACACGGAGAAGCTGAACTCGTCCTTCCCACTACTTTACGAACCCTTGTCGGATTGCAAGCACACATACACACACACACACACACACACACACACACACGCGTGCCCTATCGCAGGACAGGAGATTAGTGTGTGTGTGTGTGATGAGTTGGCGTTCCATGCTGTCTTCGAGAAAGCTGGGCACTTTTGTTGCATCCATCCGTCTGTGGGGGTTTGGTGGGTGAGAGTCGAGCGATGCCGGAGATGTCAAGTGTGCCGTGATGCTGGGGGAGAGTGGGATGTCGGGATTCCACGGGGGGGAGGGCACACACCCACGCGGGTTGATGGGCTCCCTGCTTCTCAGTCTGGGGTTATCGACTAGCTTAGCGGACGTGGGATGCGGTTGACCTTGCACGACCGTACAAGATACGGCGGGCATTCGGATCACTTGATGCTACCTTGCTGTAGTATTCCAGAACCGCGCTGCGGGATATCAAGCCCAGCTCGCGTTTCATGGAGTGGCCTAACCTGGGGTCTAAGCTGATCTCGTACACCGAGGACTAGTTTAAGGGAGGCAGCGGGGGGTTGCTGGATGAGGTGCTTGGTATGGCATGTTCACCAGATCCATCCCATTTTTGAGCTCACTGCTGAAGCGTTTGCCGCATTCACGCGGGTTTGGGGGACAGAGGGGGGGGGGGCATTGTGGCCAGTCAAGGACGGTGACCGGGTACACGTGCTTTTTTGGGGCGATGCGAATTATTGCGGTTGTGGTGTTTTGTAAAGGACAGCAGTATCACAATCAATTACTCTTCTCTTTCTTTCCCCCCTTCATTTTTGGAAAATGAAAAATAAAAAATTCATTGATATTATTTATTTGTACGATTTGGACATGGTTTGGCGTTTGTGCGGGTTCTGACTGACACCTCTTTCAGCGTGTTGTGGAGGCTACGGGTGTTGTAGGACGAAAACGGCGCGTTGGAGCCACACACCGAGTTGACCGAAGTAACAATGGCTTTTTTTTCTTCTTTTTTCCCCTTTGTTTTCCTTTGATACTGTAGGAGTGGTTGGTTGTTCCAGTTTCAATACCAGCTCCCAGGCACTTAACCTGTCACTGAGAACACGGTTTTACTCAAATCTGTCACAACTCATAGAGACCATCAACGGACTGCTGATGAGTAAACACCGGCTAGAGTCAAGACAGAGAAAGCCCTTGGTTTCAAAAAAAAAAAATAAAAAAAATGCAACGCATGCAGAGAGAGATGTTTGCGCGGCGAGTGGCATCCCGATCGCATTGTCTTCCTTCCGCAACGACGATCTGGAGGGGGCCACCATCTGTGACGATCGCCCAGCGCGGAGGCGCTGGGCGGTTTATTCAGATGCAGCAGCCGGGCGGGTAGAACGCCGAATGCCCCGTAGGTGGGAGGCTTGGGGGGAGAGAGAGCCGTGGCTGGCGAACGGATTGTGTGTTTCGGGAATGCTCAGCTGGCCTGGCGGACGAGCTGCGTGGCGCGCAGATCCCGGAGGGGACGGCTAGGCGTCCCCGGTGGATGGACAGAGGATGGATGGATGGACGGATGTCACTGGGGAGCCAGCCTTCCGAGTTTGGACGGTTTCTACTGTTGTCGTTGTTATTGTTCTTCGGAGCTGGAGTCTGTAGGATGCGCGCGCGGGTCTGGATATGGGGGAAGCGCCGGCAGGCAAGTTGGGGAAACAAACCAAAGGCGCCCCCCCCCCCCCCCCCCCCCCCCCCCAAGGGGAGAGAACCGTTTTGGTCGTGCTACAGAAGGGGGACCGACGTTGCTGCCATTTTGGCACTGGGCTGCAGCCAGGCCGGTCCGCGGTACGGACGTTATGCGTGTGACGGGCACCGGGTGGGTTCATTGGGAATTGTGGAAGGGGGAGTGCATCGCGAGTCTCTGGTTTGGTTCCTTGTTCTAAGAGTTGGGCGTGCTTTTGAGGTTGCAACACTTGTGTTTCCAAAGTCAAGGGTTTGACGCATAGGGGAGAGACGCTGATGGTGGTGGGGCACGCGTTGAGAGACGGGAAAGCAAGAAAGAAAGAGAAAGAAAGAGGGTATCAGTCGTATCCAGAGGCTGGTTGTCTATGCTACGTCTTGGTTGGTTAGAGGTCCTGAGGCGTTGCTTCAGCGATTGATCGAAACCACCTCGAACGAGGCTTCTAGACAGCAGCAAGCCACGCCATAAGGGAGGCGCATTGGCTTGGTGTTGGGGTGGGGGGGTAATGTTGGTGGTTTTGCCGGTGACGTCGTTGGCAGCGTTGAGGGGTGCTCGAGCCTGGTTCCAGCCATGTTTTGTTTGCTTTTTCTTTTTCTTTTTTTTTTTGGTTTTCCAACGACTATCAGACAGACGCAGCTTTGACGTGTATAGGAGCCAAGACATGGGGAACTGTGGATGCTGATCCCCGGTGGTGCTTGGTCGTCACCGACATATCCATGTTTGGCGCGACTACTTTGACAATCTCGTCTGTCGATTGTCTAGCCGAGGTTTGATTGCCGACGAAAGTAATGCTCACTGTGGGAAGCCTGAGGCTGGTGATGGATGACACGCGACTTCAACAACGGGACGCTCTACGGACGTAATGTGTGATATGCCCAGAAGGGCAACCCTCCATCAACATGAACCCCTGGAAACGAACGACTCCCGGCACCCAAAAAAAAAAACACGATGACGTAGTCTCCCACCCGTCTGGGAGCGGTGAGGGCGCATGCATATGGTGTTGGTCATGTATTCTGTTGAGATTCAATGTCTATCTCGGATGCCCCTTTCTCTGCAGGCCGCAGGTTCCTGCGCATGTAGGGAGCCCCGGCGGAAGATCGAAGCCGGTGCAGCAGCGTCTGCAGCAGGCCAGCGCGAGATGGTTCGCCAGCGGGGAGGGAAGGGAGGCGTTTGGGATGGGCCGCCGCGGCGGGCACGGCGTCGTGACGGACATGAACTGACGCGCGGGTCGCAGGTAACGGCCGTCCGTCCGCCAGCCAGCCAGCCAGCCTCCGTGGGCTCGCCCGCGGCGGGAGCGGTGTAAGGATGGGAATTCTCTGTCTGCACTGTGAGAACCTTTGCGAGGACCGGAACGATGGGGCTTCCTCCCCCCCTTTGCGTCTGTCCAAATTACCCCATTGTCGTTTTCGCGATATTGCAACATCGACGGGAGGTGTCATGGCTGAGGGGGGGGTTGCGACATTGTGAAGTGATATGTCACCGGGAGTGAGATGTATATCACTGGACCAAGCCCGATGTCTGGGACTTCGCGGGCCCCCGGACGACTGACTTGAGGGGAGAAGGGGAGCTTGGAGGGAGGAGGGACACCGGCTGCTGACCGAGTGGCCGATCGCTGTTGCGTTCAGGCTGGGTGAGAACCAGCCGCAACGGTCGGGCTGAGATGTCATCGCCGCCACGGCTCAAAGCAGCCAGATAATCCGTGAGTCCTGTCTCGTGTAACGACTTCACATCTCAAGGCGGCCCAGGAAAGAATGAATATGTGGACAGGCAACTTTGTTCTGACACTGGCTATTGGCTCGAACATGTGCGAAATGTTCCTGATGACCAGCATCTCACATATGTTGCCGTTCAGCCCCCCAGCCTTTCTTTTCTTGCTTTTTCTCTACCCTCTCGACTCCAGAGTCTCGTCTCTCGCATGTTTTGGAGGGGGGGGGGGGGGGGGGGGGTTAGAAGGGGCCAAAGAAGCGGGAGCACGCGAAGCAACGAAAGAGGCAAAAGTGGATATGCAGAGATGCCAAAGGTGAGAGACGGGGGATAGCACGACTCTCGAAATGGAAGCTCTGAGTGGAACAAATGGCGGGTGAGATGCGATACAGCATGACAGAGAGGGAGAGAGGCATCGGTGTTGGCACGTTGGCACGTTGGCACGTTGGCACGCATGTGGGTGTGTGTGTGTGTGTGGGTTCTCGTTCTGCAGCAAAACGCCGTATTTAGTTTGTTCTGGATTCTGGTCCAAGTCCTGTCGACCCTTGGATACTTGACCCTCTTTTTTTCTTTTTTTTTTTTCTTTCCTCTTTTGCCTCGTGTCTGTTGGAGTCTTTGGCCTGTCATCGATTCTAGCCCCCAACAGGAACTGTGTGGTATACCTCGAAAAAAAGAGGTGGCAATCCGTACCGGCCTCCTTGTCATGAAATTCCCTCGTCCCAAGTCGTTAGTTTAGTTGTAAAATGATATTGTACAAACTCATCCTCTCCTCTTTTTCTTTGTCTCCCTCGGACACATCCGAATCCAAGACCATCATCAACAACGGGCCAGTGGTATCATTTTCTCTCCTCACTGCGAATGCATGCCGATTTTCAACCTTTTCTTGCTCACTCCCTCGTGAGTTGTCCATAATGTGCGGCCCAAAGCCCACCTGCATGAATGCCACGTCAAATTACTCCCTGCAACTGCAGCAGGAAGAAAGAGAAGGGGAGGGGCAACAAACACCGCTGCCGCCGTGCTATCCCCACACACCGCTGCCGCCGTGCTATCCCCACACACCGCTCTCTGCCCCTCAAACCCAGCCACCTCACCGGACGAACCATCCGCGCCGGGTATGCACATAGGCCTTTGGTTACAACAGACGCAGGCGCGCAGCCGAGACACACAAAAGACCCTCTCTCTCTCTCTCTTCGTTCAAGTGTAACCGTATTGGATCCCCAGTCCGACCTTTGGGTTATCACCGATGGGCCCGCCCACGCGCATCTTCTTGGTCGGGCTCACCATATCCGACCGCGCCTCTTGCCCGGGGCCGTGGCCGTTGCCGAACTTGCGCTTGTCCGCGCCGGTCTTGGTGATGCCAGAGAACAGCTTCGCCTGCAGCCTGGCGCTCTTCTCCGCCGGCGCCGGCGTGCCGTCGCGCGAGCCGACCGAGCTGGCCACCTCGAAGCTCTCGCGGGGGTCGCGACGCAGCATCTCCGAAGCCGCCTGGCTGGCCTGGCTCTCGTAGACTTCCTCCTCATCCTCTTTGTTGCCGTTGGGCAGGGGGCGACGGCCGTTACGTGATGCGCGTGATGCCTGGGACAGGAATGAGGCCGACTTGGCGACCGACTCGAGCGCCTGGCGGGCGAGCTCCTCGTTGTCGTCGGCCGAGATGGTGCTCTCGCGGCTCTTGCGGGCGCGCTCCTGGACACGTTCCTGGATGGCGGGCGGCGGCGTGCCGGGAATTATTTGAGCGTTGGTGTACCTGTGCCGAGGCTCGCTCTGAGGGACCAGGTTCACCGACGGCAGGAGCCCAGACTGCTGCTCATGGCGCTGCGCGCGCGACAGAGGCGTTGTCGGCAGCGAGGACAGAGATTGGGCGTTTCGGGCATGCTTTGCAGGCATGCGCGGCGCAGGTCTAACTGCCGTCGTGGGCGTCGTGGGCGCGCTGTTGTTGTTGTTGTTGTTGTTGTCCTGGCTGAGGGCCTGCAGCAGAGCCGCAATAGGCTCCGGCCCGTGGTCGCGGTCCACCCTGGCCTCGCGGTTGGCCGACCGAGGCGTCTGCTTGGGGGTGGCTCGGTGAGCCTGCTGCGGCGTGGAGATGGTCTGCTGCTTGGGCGTCATGGCGCCGTGAAAGATGCCGCCCGGGCTACACAACATGTGAAAGTGCTCCCGATTCTCCCGAATGCGGTTAAGGAGCATGTCGCGCTCCTCCGTCAGTCCAATGATCTCCTCTTCCTTCTGTGAAATGACCTTCTTGGCCATCTTGACGCGCCGGGCGAGAGCGTCGTTCTCGTCCATGGCCTCCTCGTACCACATCTTCATCTGCAGGTACTTCATCTGGGCGGATTCCGACGCGGCGCTGAGTTCGCGGACGGCGTGTCGCGAGTATTCGGCGGTCCTGAGTGCCTCAATCTCCCGTCGTGTCATCTCGTGCTCCACCGCCGCCCTCTTTGCGTCCTCGTCGGCCTGGAGGCTGAGCAGGTTGTACTGCAGCTTGTGGTGTGCGGCCTCCATCTTCAACTTGGCGTGCTCGGCGATGCTCGCCTGCATCATGGCGCGTAGTTCGTCGGCCGTCGCCTCGAGGACCTGTTGGGGCGCCGGAGGGAGGTACTCTGTGCCGAGGCCACCATCGCGTCGGACGGTCGTGTTGAGACCGGTAGCGGGTGGGGAGAAGAGGGCGGAGCGTTGCGAGGCGCCGTACACAGTCTGGAGGGCGCCGTTGCCTGCGTGGGCAACAACCTGCGAGGACGGGGGCGGTGTCAAGGACGAGGGAATGACGGCGGAGGAGCTCAGGCGGTCGTCGTTGGCCTCTGTTTTGAAGGATTGACTGGGGTCGATGGGCGAGGCGGGGACTTCAGTAGAGGGCAGCGTCACTTGCGACGAGTTCAATGCGAGAATGTCGTTGTCCTGGGGCGTCGTGGGCTCGTCGGCGACGGAGCGCGTGTCGGTCGGGGTGCCGTTGGGCTGCTGGGCACCAGCATCGGAGTCGGCAGCCATGGTTGGGGGAAAGATGCTGGAGCAACGAGCGACGATATGGAAGCTAGAACGTGGTGGGAGGTAGGAATGTGTCGTCAATTGTAGCAAACGGAGCGCGGGGTATGTGCGACTTTAGTGTGGAAAAAAAGACAGTTCCGAGTTGGACGTGGACGAGTGCGGAGACGAGAGTCGCGTTGAGCACCACGTCAGCGGTGGGAACGAGGCAACGTGGATTGGTTGGGAGAACCCGGCGATGCTGCAGACAGAGAGCGAGAGAGCTGAGAAAGCGTCGGGTTGGAGGTGGAAATATAGACACTGAGGTGGCGGGTGTAGAGAGCGGAAAAGAAAAGAGAAAAAAAGGGGGTAGAGGAGCAAAGACCTCTCAATCTCTGTGCTCAACGCCTTTGTCTGCCGCACGGGTTTGAATGTGGACGGGTCGGAGAAGAGGATGCGGTGGTGGTGGTGGTGGTTGTGTGGGTGGTGTGTGTGCGTGTGTGTGTGATGGCGATGGTTGATGGGCGGTTGCTGTGGGAGCAAGATAAACGGAGCAGCGGCCAAAAGCACGAGCACATGGACCAGCACCGGCACCAAAAAAGAGCACAGGTGCAATCAGTGACTGGACTGGACTGGGTTGGACTGGGTTGGATTGGCCGGCTGGGGCTGGGGGAGGAACCTGGAACGGGGAGCTGGCCTGGATGGGAATATCCGCGGGAAAAGAGAAGGCTGGCAGTGGGCGGGCTGGTAAGGCGCTAGGCCGCAAATGGATTGTCGGTGACCTCGGTCAACGGCCGGGTGAGAAGCACAGTCCAGGGATGTGGAGACCCGGGGCTCGCTGATTGGCTCGCTCACCGAGCCTCTGTTTCCCGCTCTTTGTGCTCCAGGGCTGCCCCCTTTCTGTTGCATCCATCTCACGAAAGCCACCAGAGGCTGGGAACGGAAACCGATTGTAATAGCTTCATGGCATCCAACCTCCAGTGCCCTGATGAAGTAAGGGTTGGCTTGTTTGAAATTTTCCCACTACTGGTTAATTACAACCAGGCCTGTGCAATCAAGCCTTGAGGTATTCTAGAATCACCTCCTTGAACTGCTCAAAGTTGTCGACAAACGGGACGTGGCCCGCGTTCGCAATCACCTTGAGCTCAATCTTCGTGTCCTTACCCGCCGCCTTGAACCCCTTCTCGACCTTGTCTCGCATCTCCTTCATGGCCTGCGGCAGGTTGGCGTCCTTTTCACCCACAACCAGCAATGCCTCGTCTACTCCTGAACCCACCCTCTCATACAGCGGGCGGATGTCGAACTTGTCGCTCTGCAGCGCGTGGCAGCACGTCTGGAAGCCCTCGACGGTGGTCTGGTTCATGATGGCGCGTGCGCGGCTCGCCTCTTCCGGGTTGGCCCTGATCCAGTCGGCGCCGAACCAGCGGTCCATTGTCTGCTCAACCTGCTCACGCATGTTGCCGGCCTCGCCCGCCGCCTTGGCCCGCGGACCGAACGCGTCCTCGACGCCGGCGAGCTTGGGCGACGAGCTGATGGTGTCGCAGATGGCCACCTTGTGCACGATGCCCGGGTACTTTGTGACAAAGTAGAAGCTCGTCGCCGCGCCCATCGACACGCCGACCCACGCAAAGAGCTTCTCAATCCTGAGCGATGTGACGAGGAAGTGCACGTCGTCGGCTATCGTCTCGAACTCGGTATCGAGGGCCTTGGGCGCCGACGACTTGCCGTGGCCGGGCTGGTCAAAGCGCAGCGTGCGGAAGCCCTTGTCGTGGAGAACCTCGACGACGCGGTCCCAGAGCGTGAATGGTGCCGAGAGAGAATTGGCTAGCAGGACGATGGGCTTCGAGTCCGGGCCCGATAGGTCGTATGAGAGGACCCGTCCGTCGGGGAGGGTGAGCTGCTGTGCTGATGCCATCGTGACCCCCTTGCCTGCCTGAGGACTACTTGGAGATGGTATTTGACTATGTTTCGGCTTGGACCCCCCGAGTAAAACGCAGGCTCAATTGATTGCTTGCTTGCTTGCTAAGCGATGAGTGGCTCAAAGAAGAAGGAATTGGTAGGTCCGGTGCGAGATCTGCTTCGCGATATCGACCTTTTGAGACCTTCACGTCATTGTCATGTGACGTCGCGGGGTCGGGTCGGAGGGAAGCTTCGGGAGCTGGCGATGGTGGGGGGAGCCGCTGCCCGGCATCCGATGTGGTGTGGTACTAATTACCTTGCTTCAAGTACTATAGTACACAATACAAACACTACTACAGTATGTATGTATGTATGGTAGGTACTATGGTAGTTGCTCAGAGCTCAGTCAGTCAGACCAGGTACCGCCCTTGCTTCCTTGCCCCTCAGTGCGTGGGTCCGTCCATTCACACCGACCCGACCACAGGTCAACTCGGCATTACAGCAACATCAACCCCTCAACCAAGGGTGACATGACCATCACACACATCGATCGCATCAGGCAGATAAGGCCAAGCAACGAACGATCAGTGTAAAAAGAAGCCCAGAAGGCAGGGGAAACATGTAAAAAGGAGAGTTGCGTCAAGGACAGGATTCGAACCTGCGCGACCGAAGCCACTGCCTAATCTGGAATCAAGGTTTGATAGCAGGGCAGCCCATTAACCACTCTGGCACCTTGACTAGTTGGTGTCTTGTGATTGAGAACGACAACATTTTCTTCGCCTATGTACCAAGGCCACGTTGGATATAGCATTCCCCGGCGCACGGTCATTGGGGTGGACCACAAACAGCGGTCGACACAATCACCGAAGTTTTGTTAAAGGGAAAGAAAAAAAAAAGGGGGGGGGAGGAGGGGGGAGGATGACTTTCGGAATCAAACAAAGTGCATATTCTCTAAAGCTTCTCGGTGTTGCAAAGGGAAAGGAAGAGTAAGTTGCCAAGGGAGAAGCGGTTGATGATAAAATCTTTCCTCGCGCGTCGCACTGAGCACCCGTTGCCCTGAGTTCTGACGCCGGTTGCAGCGGTGGCTAACGATTCAAGTCAAAGCTCCCTCATTCAAGGCTTCTTCGGCTTGCCATCCTTGCGAAACATTTCCGTTGTCGCCGTCGCCGTGCCTAACAACTCGTACGCCTCTCGTGCAGTCATGCAGATACCGAAATCCATAGCGATCAATATCCTTCACTTTCTCTGTCATTGCTCTACCGCCGCAAGGCCTTCTCAAAAACTGTCGTATGTTCTCATGAAAATCTACTGACAACTTCCTAACCAGCCTTCCAGTCCCAGCAAACGGCACCTCAGTAATAAGGTCCTGCATCACATCGATACATCCCGTCAACCCCTAGCAGTAATCAGCGGGTGAGAGGAGTGTGTGGTATGTCGAACAATGCTGTTTATTAAATATCTAACTATAACACCTTAGTTAGTTGCCCTAGAGTAGACCTTGAAGGTAGTAAGATTGGGATCACTCTCTGAACTATACGTTTGCTATCTTAGTTAATTGGAATTAACGAAGTTAGACTTCGCAATACTGCTAAGTCAGTCAGCCTACTGACAAAGGAGCGTCGCGGCTGCGCGCGTGCGTACGTAAGCAGCAGTCGCTTCGCTCCCTGAGTTTTGCTGAAGGGTTTCCTACCTCTCTTTCCTTCAGCGTCCGAAGGGTCTTGTTCTCGGTAGTATAGATCAATTTCGGCGCTCAGCCCTATGCAACCAGTTTTTGCCACAAAGCTACTACTCTCCAGGACGCGGCACCTTGCCCGTCGGTCAATTTTGAACCCCCGAGGGTCAAGTTCGCTTGTCGCCTTTACTCTCCCCAGCTCTTTCGCGAAGATGAGCACCGAAAATGAACCAGCCAGCTCTAATAGGGTACCCTACAGCTTCACTCTCGAGGATCTGACACCATCTACTTGGGCGGGATGCCGTCTTGCCGGAACAGCTTACAGCATGAAACGATCGGGCCTCCATCGCTGGGGCTTTGTTATATAAAGGACAACATACGACGACGACAGGGTTTTGGGAACGCTACGTCGAAGTGCTAAAGCTCACAAGACTACGCACTCTTGTGCACGCAGGAGCCGACTTGCTGCTTGAGCAGTACATGGATTGCAAGAGACCCTCACCGCCTTTTTTCAAGACATTACGTTAACGAATTTAGGGCCCGTGATTTCTGATCGAGCTACCCTCGGCGGCGCGTCCAAGGCCGAGGTCCGAAAGCACTTCCGATCCTGGTGCGAGGCCCGCAGCGAAGAGCGCGACGGCCGCGGCGCCACCGACCCAGGACTCAAGGACTACCACGATACAGACACTGTGTTTATGTAGACCGCAAATGCCTCGACACGTTGGCCAGATTGCCAGCCAACTACCGTGGAGCCCGGATGGACCTATCTAACATGGTGACTGTCATCATTGATGGCGCTTGCGACAAGAGGACGCCCGGGGACGATGAGGGCTCGTACCCTGACATTGAGGGCTGCACTGAGCGGTATGTGTGCTGGAGGTATGAAGAAGTTGAGATGCTGGTTGGCACGTACGAAGAGTCCCATCAATATCCCTTGAATCACATCGACTACAAGCGGCCCCCTCTCATCTCATCCTTCGGACATGAGTCTATGCCCGCCTGAGAAAGGCATATCTCACAGCTGGGTCGGGAATCTTTTCAACGCAAGTTTATGGAACAATATATTTGTCACTTTTCGCGGTGCCCGGTCTAACTTCCCAGTCGTTGACGACAGCTACTAAATATCAGGGGGAGGCTGAATGTAATGAATCTGGTCTGCAAGATCGTCCAGAATTCCTTGAACGGTAGCAGCATTAGGTGGCAGGTTGCCATCTTGCTCGCGTTGGCCGAACTGCAAGCGTATATCCAAGATACGCTCAGCTACCCATGCCCGTGTTCTGTCAGCGCCCTCGCGGTACCGATTGCTGTCAAATTCCCGCTGGATAGCCGCGGCATCGCTCAAGGGTCTGATAAGCCCTGCTATTACTGTGACGGCAATTCGGAGTTCTCGGTGATTGCGTTGAACCGTCGGTAGCGCGTCCGGGTGGTTGATGTAACGGAAGATACCAATAGCCATCCGAAGGCCCTCGAACATGTCATTTTGAGCTGTTACATTGCCCCGTAATGTGTTCAGTAACAACGTCTCAAACCTCTCTTCGCCCATAGGATTCGGTCGTTCTCCGACGTCGCTGTTCGGGTCGTTGTCATTGGAACCAGAACCGCTACCAGCATTACCGCCGTTTTCTGCTTGGGGTGATGGTTGACGCAAGTTGTAGATGCGGCCCTTCACCTGGTTCATGACACACTCACAGAGCAATAACGGAAATCGGTTCCCCTGCGACCCAAGACGATCAAACAAATAGCCATTGGGTGTCAGGATCGCCTTACTGGATCCCGCACGGGGCATGGTTGCTGGCAGGACATCGGCGTTCCAGTTGTCCACTAGATCGGGGCCGTCCATCGGGCCGTTAGTTGTGGTCGAGCCGTTGGGGAGGATGCCGGTGGTCATGGTCCTAACAAAATCACGGATGTACTGCCCGTCGGGGTTGTGCTCCGTGTCGTAGGTATCTCGGACATGCTGAGAGCTCATTGTGGTTCTGTCCAGGACCTCGATAGTGGTCGAACGGCAATCATTCTGCACCAGCCTGAAGACGCTTTTGCTGGCCGGGGTGCTTCGAGTAGGTTTGTGGAGGTGCTGGAGCCTGGATGGCCCCTCATCTGCAACTCAAGTTGAACTTTTCGACGAGATCGTTGATGACCTGCTGCCAGCTCACCTTGAACGGTGGCCGCTTGCCGGCACGCCGGTCTAGGTGGGAGCAGATATACTCTGCGTCGCAGAATTCTAGTTCGCACTTATCTTCGTCAGAGTAGTCATCTGCGTACAGTTTCTCGTCGCAGTTGTATCCGTAGCCCGTGTAATCCTAAAGCCTTTTGCTATATGTAGGTGTGTTAAAGACGTCGTTATTAGGCGTGCAGCAGAGTGCCTTCTTTTAGCCCTAGGGACAGTCCACGAGGCTGTCTCCCTGCGAATCGGTACGTAACGTCACCTCGTTGGCTAAGTATGTGCTGTCCGCGTAGTTACGCTTACTAACCTAGTGGTAGCTTTAGAGTGGCGGTTGAGAAGACTTGCAGCAGGAGTGAGACATATATTTGAAGATGTTATAGCTCTGGTCGGGTAAGCTAACAGCTGTTATAACGTGGTGCTTGTCACTTTTGTAGCTTTTTTACTGTTTATTTGTTAGTAAGAACTAATATCGATAGGAGAGCTCTTAGCAAACTTACTAAACACTCTAGTAATACTGGTTAGTTAACTCGTCGTAAGTGTTTATACTGTAGTAAAAGTATTTATAACCTCGGCTATATTGGTTATTGTTGCCGCCGGATTTAACCGGCCAGCTACTGTTTCCAGATTTGTATAGGGTGACCTTACCCTTGTGATATTACCCGTTACAGTCGCTACCGTTTCCTCTCAATATACACTTCTCCGGTGCGTCCACTGCCTTACAGCAGATGGGCTGACCCCAGGTACCCCCAATACCGCTGCAAATACTCTTATCCCAGCCGAAACGCTTGCAACTCTGACCAAAGACCTTGGAATGCCCCAGCTTGTCAATGTCGTCCTCAATATCGACACACTTTTCGTTACAGAAGCACGTCTGATTAAGGTTAACCATCCCGATATCACGGCCGCCACCATCCTCGCTGCCCTGGTCTTCGATGACTCTCTGCACGCACTTGTCAAAGGGACAGTAGCCCCGTGAACAGGCAAATGCGCACAAGCCATGGCCGTCGTCCTTGATGGTGCCGGCCATGAGGTCGACGGTGGGATCGAGCCAGTCGAGCTCGCCCTGACTCGAACATGTGCAGGCAGCAATAGGGCAATACCCGTGCCTACAGGTGAAGCTGCAGAGCGCTGCGAGGTCACCAGGGCCGGTGCCGGATACACACACTGGGGGTTGGAAAGGTGATACAATGGGCTCGATCAATGGATGTTGCGTAAGGCCACAGGCTTCCTCCGGACAGATCCCATACGAGCAGGCCGACGAACAAAGGCCGACATAACTGGAGCCTCGGCCCTCGAGAGCGTATCCCGGGGGCCCAGTTCCGTTGGGATATTCGAATTCCGTGCCTAGGGCAGTGCAGACGCAGACACTCTAGGGGCAGTACCCGTAGCTGCAGGTAAACTTGCAGAGCCGATTAAAGTCGGTGGCACCCCATCCCTCGATGCATATCTGGTTCGAAAGCGACGGTAACGTCACAATGCGTGATGCCACTATCATCTTGCCGCCCGTGGTGGGGTTGAAGTTGTGGTAGCCTTCGCTGCCGCAGTTCCGTCCGACGTCTGGGCCCGTCACGCTCAGAATGGTCTTGCCGCCTCGGATGAGCTTGATTTCAACCCCGCCCTCTCGTCCGTCAAACTATATGGCTCCATGATAGATTCCGGCGCCGCCTTCTGGCTTGTTCCTCCAGGTGCTCTTATAGGCAGACCCACCGATGAAAACGTGTGACTCGGCCTCCTCCGTGAGCAGAGCTGAGAAGAAGACCTCATCCGACACTAAGTCAGAGGCCTTGTACTCTAGTTGGACTTGAGATGCCGTACTGCCTGTGGTGCCGCCGTCATTGCAGTCTTTGCGGTACACTCTGCGGTACCAAAACTCGACGCCCTCCTGCGTGATGGTGGCCGTATTGTGCTTATAACTGTCGATAGTGAAGGGTAGGAGAGTTCTCCAAGCGCCATAGGGACGGTCTAGGGCGTAGTTGTAAGGGAACTTGCCCGTCTTAAAGGCCACGAGTGCGTGGTCCCTGATGGGGCCGATATGATGAGACTCGCCGTAATTGTTCCATGAGATGATCTGTACCCATTCGGGCTGCAACCAATTCACCTGCACCCAACGGTCATACCAGGCGTGATCTCCGCGCCAGAGCCAGTTCTTGCCGAAGCCCGGCATGTTAGTATAAAACCAAGGAGAGACAGGCATCATATACGGCTTGCCGCCTAGGAACTCGTTATACGAAGCATCGGTATAGGTGTCCATATCGTAACCACCCCAGGGCCATGCGTCCCAGCTGAACAGTCCGTCCGCGACGCCTCCAGCACGTTCCATCGCTCTCCTGGCTCCATCGAAACTCCAGTCTGGTACGAAGAAGCAGCCTGTTTGAGCCTTGATATCGACCCAATCGTCCGCCTGTGCAGGGCTCTCAAAAGTCGATCGAAAGGCTAACCCTCGTGGCAGAAGTGGGCTGGGCTGCCACTGTACTTCTGCAGCATCTCAATGACGACTTGTTTCTTCCAAGGCCCGTTGCCGGCGTATTCGAAGCTGAAGAATAACTGAAAGCCGAGCTGTTCAGCCTTGGCAAAGACGGCTTTGACCGACTTATCATTCATCTCTTCGCCCTATGCCATGTTGAGCGCAGAAGCATCAATATGTGCCTCTTTTGCCTTGTTGATGTCGTCCGCCCAGTCCGAGCCGTATACTCGGCCGTATTGCCGACCTGATGTGCGTCCAGGTCAGAAACTCGCTTCTCGTTTTCGATCTGGATCACATCATGTGACTAAGTAATTTGTTGAACGTTCCATGGAGTGAGCGAAAACCGCTTTAGCCCTCACTTGGAGGGTCCATGAGAGCAGTACTGTCACCAGCAAAAGAAGCCTCATCTTGCTGTAAAGTTGGACGGTTCAGCTCGCCGCGATTTGGTGCTGTCAATTGCAAGAAAGAATTGCAAGAAAGATAACGAAAATGGGTCCCATCTGACCAGACAGTCTGGCGATGGCATTCATTTAAACCATGATGAACTCCGTTCCCGCCCAATCACAGCAAGAATTGCCGGAATAACTTGTCCCTCCAGCCATGATCCGCTCCCCTTCAGAAGCTGCAATCTCCCCTTAGAACCGGAGCCTTGATCCTTCGCTAGAGAGGCCTCGTCTACTGCTGTGCCTCCCTATACAGAAGCATGCGGTTCACTTGCGGGATGGGTTCTGATGTATTACAAAATGTCTTCAATATCACCACAATATTGCAACTAGACAGGTCGTCTGCGGTGAGAGATATGCTGTGCCGCCGGATGCTTGCAACTCTAAGTTAGCGTGATCCACTCGGTGTCTTCAGCGGGCCTAGGCCGTCTTAAATGCAACATCGAACCAACGACAAAAAGAAAGTGGAACACAGAACCAACAATGTGAGGTCAAAGCAAGACCCCTGAATTCATCAGGATGTGAAATAGGATATGGAGCTCTTGCATGTGTCCATCGGGAAGGAGACCCATAAGACGTGCAGATTTTCTATCGTCCTCAGCTAGAACGAGTAATGTACCCAGCCAACAAGCTTGTCGACACGACTTATAAGCTTGCGGACAGGGCTGCAAGCGTGGGTCGTCCAGTTCTAAGCGTACCGGCGACAGGGGCTCCAGAATCCAGCAGCGTTCCTGGATAGTCAAGGGGTCCAACGGATGTATCCGAAGCGTCCCGCGTGATGGTCGCGAACGAGAGCCCTTATTAGCTCACTGGTATCCTCGGACACCTTCCCCATACAAAAGATGACATGTAGGCAGACCGTGATGCACTAGGAAGTCTGTGGAAAAGAGGCACAGCAGGATAGCGCGTTGAGCATGGGAAAATTCAACGGGCGGTAATTGACCATAGCAGAACGGGAGCCGCGGCTGTCGCTCAATTAGCGCGGGTGAAATGATTAAAACATCGCGATTCCCCTCGATTCGGGTCAGGATCGCGGCCCGTCACGACATATCGACGTGGAGGCTGACCTTTCAAGTCTTAGTCTTTGCACCAATTGTAAAAGTTGATGATTCAACGTCCATTCTTTTGATACAACACTGAAACTCATCAATGCCTCATTTACACTCAGTTAAACACATCCACGATCGTTCAAAACGATGTTCAGTCATGGAATCTTTCTTCTCGTTCTGTGGTGTCTCGTGGCCCACTTTGCTTTTGCTCAGCAGTTTCCCACGATGAAGATGTCGTACGAGACGTTGAACCTCAGCGGCCTCTGCTTTGAGGCCCTGAACACCACCGTCCAGTGTTCTGACCGGCTAGCCAAGCACGTTGCGTGGGAATACGTCTTAGCTAGGATTTCAATTCTTTAAAACCCATATTGCTAATTCTTCATTTCTCAGCGCATCCAGTGTTGGTGTTCTCGACCAGGACGGCCTAGCAGAAGTCTGCGAGGACACATGCAGACAGTCACTCGTTGAACTACGCACAAAGATGTTGGGCTCCTGCGACGCCAATACCGACACCATCCAGTACAGCTATCTGAGGTTCCCGGCAACGTACATCATCGACAGATATCTGTACTTCTATGACGTCTCCTGCTACAAAGACAGCTCCTCGGGCAACTCCTGCGATACTGTGGTGGCCGGCTGGCGCAACGAGACAGGTGGCTCGGAGGCGTACTTTTGCGATGATTGCTGGCTAGGCCCCATGTCTGTCCAACTTAAATCGCCCATCGGTTTCAACGAAGACCGCGCCGAAGAGTTTGCGTCGTTGACTAGGAGATGTTCCGTTGATACCTACGCCACACCCGCCCCAACGCCGTACGGAGAGACAATTGCTACTTTGGGGGACGTTATGACTACGGTACAGGCCTCGGCGAAAGATACCGCCACGGCTAGAACTACAGCCACTGAAGTGACCTCTGCCGAAGACATGATGCCGTCTATCTATCCTCTCCTAGAGGTAGGCACTGCCGCCAGCGCCGACACCACAGAGGGCAAGGGGAAGACAAGGAGGCAGCAGAGAAACCGTTCTAAGAAGGCCTCGAAGCAGAGTACGGCCCGACAGGTCAACCCACGTGCTCCGGGTACCTCCGAAGATTGTCTCGAGTACCAGAGCTTTCTGCCCTTCGAACTCATTTACAGGAAGGCCGATCGGGGCCAGAAAGACCTGGATGACTTTGGTATCAATGGCTGCAGGCATACAGCAACCAAGCATGGTCTTAGTCGTGAGTAAGCCTAGACAATGGTCGAATCAATTGAGACGATTCCAAAGAAGACCGCGCTAACTCTCCGTGCTCAATTGAAATGTTTCTTGGCTTGGAACCCCAGCCTTACCAAGATGAAAGACTGCAAGCTCCAGAGGGGATACAGCTACTGCGTGCAGCGACCATTCTCATTGCCCAAGACTCAAATCAGTAAGTGACTAGTTTTTTTCCCACTCCAACTTCTATTTTGTGCTTTCAGCTTTTTTCCCTCTTCCGTTCTCTTTTTCTATTTCTCATTTAATGTGTATTAGAATTTTGCCTGGAATGTGCCATGACGACTTGAAAGTTGCTCCTGTTGCCTCGAATGCAACAGTGGCGAATTCCACGGCGGCGGGTGTGAACCTAACCTTTACATCATCCCAAGAAATGAAAAGGGTCCAACTCCGCCATGAGTGACGTGGCTCTGGCAGCGCCGGCTTTTGGTCAGTCAACGATCGGACTTCGGCTACTTTCCTGAGTCAATCGAGGACACTGCCGTTACTAGTTGGGACCTGAATCATCATCCGCATGCATGCGCTGGTTATTCTTCCCTTACAAGAAGCCGCAAGGTGTGCAAATAACTCCTTGCGAGAAGCTCGATGAAGTTTTTAAGCTTGTATAGCTCCGCTTCCCTTGGAATCGTTGGCAAAAGGACGATTCCTGGGCAGCAGTGAGGGAAGGATGGGAATGTAGATACTTCGATGGGGCGAACGGTCACACTTTGTAAGACGGCGTAGATAATTTATGATAAGCCTGGGAGTCGATTGCAGCTACCGTAGTTCTGGATGTTTTTGTTCCTTTACTGATAGGTGATCCATTGCTTTGATTCCGTCGAGGAACCCATCATTATCCAAGCGCGTAGCCTGCCTGTCTCAAGCCTTGATGCAAAGAGTTGACACAAGCAGCATTTCTCTCATCTGTAATGCGAAATGTTCCCGTACCCTGAAGGTGTGCAGGAGACAGATCCTCATTCTCCCGCGATATGCATAACGCTGTGCGGCCCGGCTTTCTTGTAAATGCTTGTCGCACTTGCCAAAGCTCGTTCGTGTTTATTCGTCTCTCAATTTAAAAGACAACGTGATCGATGTGTTTTAACGCTGGCAGCCATTCGTTACATTAAGGTGTGTGGTAGGGACACTCAGCTAACGTATGCGAACCTGCTTTCTGCTAACCCGCATGGACGTCTGCGAAGAGCCTTTGCCTTGTGTAAACCCCAACACGTAGGCCTTCGACTTCAATCGTCGCGCAGCTGGTTATCACACCGCCGGGAACATGGCTTCAGGCCGTTCGTGGCCTCCCCAATAGCCTAGAAGGTTTAATGTATGGAGCCTGACATCGACCTCGTTTAGGTAGTAGGCGTACTCGTCAGCTTGATGCCGGCCGTCTGTAATTCGTCGCTTGCAGAGCATGGGTGTTTCGGGAGTATTTGGGCTTGTCGTGCAGCTCGGCTGCAGCCGACACGAAGCGAAAGGGATCTCTGGCTTAAGTTGTTGTTCGACTCTTTTTTCGCGATGTCGTTGGGAGCGACGTCCCTCCCAGCTGATCGCGCAACCGTAAGCGTCTGCGAAGACCTAGTGTGACTAATGTGGTTATATAACCGTAGTATATTTTTTTAGGCAAGAGGTCATAGCTTCGCTCAGGAACAACCCTGTAACCCTTTAGCAAATTAACTTTATGATTCACTCTTTTATAAGTAGCTCTTAGATTATCCCTCTGTTGTAAAAGCTGTACGAGCTACCTATCCCTTAAAGTGTGCTACTAATCACTGGACACCTGCCAGACCTACCAGATTACCTACGAGACCTATAGTTACTGTTCTTGAGTATCGACCTCAATCACCTGTCAGGAGAAAATACCACTGTCGGATATCTGACCGTAACACTAGCTTTACACAGTTGCACGTCCCTATCCTCGAGGGCAACACGGAATCCTGCCATCGGTCCACTCAACACCCACGTAAAAAATGGAAAAGACGCGTGTCGTCATTGCAGGCGCAGGACCGGTTGGCTTGTTCACGGCCTACCTCCTCGTCCGCCAGAAGATCGAGTGCGTCGTCTTGGAGAGGCACTATGCCGTATCGAAGCACCCCAAAGCCCACACCCTCAACCCGAGGACGCTCGAGATCTTCCGCCAGGCCGGCTTGGATGTTGCCTACATACGGCAACATGCAGCCACGCCCAAAGATGCCGGATCTGTACGTCTTGTCTATGGCCTGGCCGATGCCGAGATTGGCTGCTTCCCCTACGAACGCCAGGACGACGAGGTGCGCAGCCTGACACCCGAGCCCTTGGTGAACTGGCCGCAGTCAGAGCTAGAGTGCCTGCTCGAGAAGGCAGTGACCGAGACAGGCCTCGTCCAAATCAGGAGGGGGTGGCAGGTCGATACAGTCGACATCACAGAGACGGAGGAAGCTGGCTGCGTCGTCTCGTGCAGTCCCACTGGACGCGGCGACGACGCGAACAGACACAGCATTCAGGCCGATTTCGTCATTGGCGCCGACGGAGTCAACTCGACCGTGCGGGACAAGACGGCCGGCATCGAGTTCAATTCCACAAGCCCCGGCCATGCCTACCAGTCGATTGTCTGCAAAGGCAGTCTGCGCTCCGCGCTTCCACCGGGTCGCGAGGCCATGCTTTACTTTTGCTTCCACCCCGAGCACCCCAGCGAGTTCATCGCAAACTATCTCGATGCCTCCTTCGTCCACGTTACGCCCGTCATGGACCCCGCGTCAGCTGGCGGACAACGCGAGGCACCACCAGTCGAGGCCTGCCTCCCGGGTCTGCAATACTCAGAGGTTCTTCGTACCATCTGGGAGACGGCCCCGTGTGTGGCATCCTCGTACAGTGACGCGAAGCACCGCGTATTTCTTGTGGGAGATGCCGCACACAGCTTGCCGCCACAGGGTGGCCTGGGTCTCAACACGGGCATCGCCGATGCACACAACCTCGTGTGGAAGCTGGCTGCCATCATCCAGGGAAAAGGCACCCCGCACCTTCTCACCAGCTTCACCCGTGAGCGCAGACCCGTCGCACTCGCAAATCTTGAGTATTCCAAGGCCAGCGAGGCGGCTTTCTACTCCGTCAGTCCCACACTGGTTGGCCTCGCCGTTCAGTATCAAGAAGCGAGGGCACAAGCGCCGGATCTCACCATGGATGCATTCCTCAAACGGCCCGCCATTTCCGCTGCGGCAGCGGGAGCAGTTACGGAGGCGAGCAAGCACTTTGACTCGCTAGCCCTCCAGCTCGGATTCATCTACGACGACCCGTCCTGCACGCGGGCTCTTCTTGACAACCCGACGATATACGTGCCACGGGCGTGTCCTGGGGCAAGGCTGCCACACGGAACCATCCGTGATGGGCTGTCGCTCTTGGACCTCGTGCCTTACGATCGATTCACCGTGCTGCACTATGCCAATCCCGTGTTCGCATCCTGCGACTGGGCTATCGATGTGGCAAGCCTTGGTCTGCCCGAGGCTTGGTATGACGTTGTCCCGGAAATCAAGGAGGGGAAAGGGATCATTGTGAGACCGGACCACCACGTGCTGCTGCATGTGGATAGCCCGGGCCAGGCGGACGATGCCGTCACGGAGTGTCTGGAGCAAGGGAAAGTGCGCGCAAGCTAGGCCAGTAACCTCTTCAGTGCTCTATGTGTATCCTTGTCGACAGATTCGCATGTCAGGCCAGTCTTTTTCAACCCCCTATACCTTCGTTTCTTGACATTCAGACTCCGGACAGATTCAAATAGAGTTTGTTGCGCGTTGATGCGAGCTACAGCTGAGCCACCGCAGTTGGTTTTACCATTCCGTGAAAGTTCGAGTCTATCTTGTATGAGACGTAGGCAGCCTGCTGCCGATTGTCCACTTTAGAGTTGGACGTAGGAAGGATGGGTTGTAAGGGCTGTTTGACATGGGTTATTGGTAGCATTGGGTTTGGGTTCGAGTGTGAAAATGCCTACTTCAGTTTATGCATACTTTCTAGTACGAGGTAATCATGCGATGGGATCCGAGCTATCTATGGCCTCGGGTCCAATGTGCAAACTTGCGCAATTACCGATTGTTCAGACGGGAGGCAAAGGAGAGCGCTAGACGCCTCCCCGTCGTCCCATATCAAAAGCCGTGCTCGGAATGAAGGTTTTATGCGGGTTACACCATTCTTTTGTGGTTCCGGGGCACCCGGTTTTCACAAAAACTTGCACACCTAACAAGGCTATCACTTACAACGCAGCCACGTTCCTATATGAGACTTATGAAATTCAAGTAAAATGATAATAAAATACATCAAGTTCTAAATCGTACGTTGTGTTTTTTAAGAGCTCATGGCCTTCATTTGGTGTCCTGTTTCTTGAACAAAGGTCTTCCCGATGTTAGGAGGTTGTTAGTTTGCAGTGCTAAATGTCTGGGTTTCTCGGGTGCGGGGCATTTTTTTTAACAGACGGGCCGGAAATTCTATTTGAGTATTCGCCTCCATCGCCTCCAGCTGCCTATACGTCATGGCAAACCAATAGGCACCTAAACTTCAGCCAATTCCTTTTCATGCCATTTCAGGGTTGGCTTCATCTCACCCCTGATGCTGGGCAATCGGGATGGGGCTTCGACGCGAATCCCCCTGCCTTTGTAGTATGCTACAATATAGATCCCATCTGAAAAGTCCAACTGACGTACGCTCCAGCACAACTGAAGATATTTAATGTTGGATAGTAGCAGGCGTTTAAATATCTTGGACAAGGCGTGGTAGCTGTATGTTGAATGTATTTTATGCCATTCAGCATACTGAAGGTCAACATTGCATTTCACCTAAAGCTTCGCTTTGTTTTTCCAGTTCAAACAGTTCAGAGGGCCGTAGTTGAACCAAGTGAACTGTTTCCCAGACTGGTATCAGTAGCTGAACACACCTCCAATCTTGGTCAACAACCATGACTACCACACTCTCCACCGACAACAAGGCAGAGAACGAGCGGCCGGTGATACGGAGCAGGCGGACATCCACCCAACAACCCCAACCACCGCCAGCGTCCCCGGCCAGATCTTCACGCCGGTCTCGCCCTCGCTCCTCCCTTGTTAGTTTTCCGGGCGTTCCCAGCGGCAATCGGCCCAAATCCGTACACATTTCTGCAGACGAGTACAAGGCCATCACCGACCTCGTCGAGCTCGCCAAGGACTTCCTCGAGAAGCAACAAAGCGGCGACGTCTCGACCTCGTCGACCCAAAGCGGCTCTCTTGACATTTCGAAGCCTCCAAAGCAGGATGGGCCACTCGACCCCTTTGGCGCCAACTTCGACGCCCGGGAGTGGGCCAAGTCCTTCTACCGCCTCCGCTCCGACAGCTGCGAGGTGCGCAAGGCGGGCGTGGCGTTTCGCAAGCTGAGCATTTCGGGCTATGGGTCCGACACGGCGTTCCAGAAAACGGTGGGCAACGCGTGGTGGTTCAAGGCCGTGGCGGCTGTGCGTGGGTTGTTGCGCATGAAGCGTCAACAGGTGCGCATCCTGCAGGACCTCGAGGGGGTGGTGAACGACGGCGAGATGCTGTGTGTTCTGGGTCCGCCGGGCAGTGGGTGTTCGACCTTCCTGCGGACGATCGCGGGGGACACGCAAGGCACGCAGGTGGCGGAGAATGCCTATCTCAACTACCGCGGCGTGAGTGCCGACGAGATGAAGCGCTATTTCAGGGGCGACGCCATCTACACCGCCGAGGAGGACGTACATTTCCCGATGCTCTCGGTGGCGGACACGCTCTTCTTCGCCGCGCGCGCGAGGGCGCCCAAAACCCGGCCGGGGGGGCTCACGACGGACGAGTACGCACGGCGGGTGCGCGACGTGACCATGGCCATGCTGGGGATCCAGCACACGATGCAGACGCCCGTCGGCGGCACGGACGGCGACACGGTGCGCGGCGTGTCGGGCGGCGAGCGCAAGCGCGTGAGCATCGCCGAGGCGGCGCTGAGCTTTGCGCCGATCCAGTGCTGGGACAACAGCACGCGCGGGCTCGACAGCGCCACGACGGTCGACTTTTGCAGGACCCTGCGCGTCCAGAGCGACATCATGGGCATGGCGAGCGCGGTGGCCATCTACCAGGCCCCGCAGGAGGCCTACGAGCTCTTTGACAAGGTCCTGGTCCTCTACGAGGGACGACAGATCTACTTTGGCAAGACGGCGCAAGCCAAACGCTATTTCCAACGGCTGGGCTTCGTTTGTCCGCGAAACCAGACGACGCCGGATTTCCTGACGTCCATGACCAGCCCGGCCGAGCGTGAGGGCATCGTCAAGCCCGGCTACGAGGCAAAAGTCCCGCATACCCCCGACGAGTTCGCGGAGGCGTGGCGGACGAGCAGCTACAGCCGCCAGCTCAGCCAGGAATTGGACGCCTACGACGCATCCTTCGGCCTGAGCGGCTCGCGCACTCACTATGCCGAATTCCTGGCGAGCAAGAAAAGCGACCAGTCGTCGCTGCAGCGGTGGAAGTCGCCCTACACCATCTCGTACCCGCGGCAGGTCCTGCTGTGCCTGTGGCGCGCCCTTGCGCTGCTCAAGGCGGCGCCACAGATGACGGTGACGATGCTCGTCATCAACCTGTTCCAGACGCTCATCGTGGCCAGCGTCTTCTTCCGGCTTCCCGACACGGCCGAGTCCATGAAGGCGCGCAGCACGCTCCTGTTCACGGCCGCGTTGGTCAACGCTTTTGGGTGCGTGCTCGAGGTGTCAGCCCTGTACGCCAAACGCGCCATCGTCGAGAAGCATGTGCGCTATGCCCTGTATCATGCCTCGGCCGAGGCCATTGCGGACTTGGTCATGAGCTTGCCGTACAAGCTGCTCAACGCCATCACGGTCAACACCATCTTCTACTGGATGTGCAACATGCGCACGGAAGCTGGGGCCTTTTTATTTTTCGTGCTGGTCCAGTTCGCCATGACGCTCGCCGTGAGCTTGCTTTTCCGGCTCATCGCTTCTGTTTCCAAGAGCCACACGGCGGCCATGGCCCCGTCGACCATAGTGCTGCTTGCGCTGGCACTGTACACGGGTTTCGCGGTCCCGCCTATGTACTACAAGCCGTATGCCGCGTGGATCGCCACGCTCAGCCCCGTGGCGTATGGGTTCGAGGCCCTCATGATCAATGAATTCGGTGACGGGCGTATGTTTCCTTGCAAGACCTTTGTTCCGTCGGGCCCGACCTATGATGCGGGCATGATCGCGCAGACGCGCGTGTGTGCCACGCAGGGGGGTGCCGCGGGCGCCATGTTCGTCGATGGGAGCGCATACATCGCCGGTGCGTTTGGGTATCTGGACAGCCATCGGTGGCGGAATGTCGGTGTCATTTTTGCGTTTGCGGGGGCGTACTTTTTGCTGCACCTCGTTGCTACGGAGCTGGTGAGCAGCGAGAAGAGTAAAGGGGAGATGCTTGTCTTCCCTAGGGGAAAAGTCCCGATGAGGCGGCCTAGAGATGTGGAGAACCATATCACCAAAGGAAGGACAGAGGCACCGAGCACGAGCACGTCCATGGCTTCCCTGCCCGTCACGCCTCTTGCGCCTGTCTTTACGAAAGGCGGGCATTGGGAGAGTGAGATTGCGGGCATGTACACTGATGGGGGTTCTCCGACGACAACGGGGAGTGGAAAGGTGCATGATAATGCCAGCACAAACCCTCCTACCAAGGCCTGGAACTGGCCGCAGGAGCGAGACAGGTTTGAGGACCGTAGCGGCGGCGATGTCGATGGCGAGTTGGGTATTGACCGCCAGACGGCCATCTTCCACTGGAGCAACGTCTGCTACGAAGTCAAGGTCAAGAAGAATGAGACGAAGCGCATCCTGGATGGTGTGGACGGCTGGTGTGAGCCGGGGACGCTCACTGCGCTCATGGGCGTCTCGGGCGCCGGCAAGACCACCCTCCTCGACGCCCTCGCCTCGCGCCTGTCCACCGGCGTGGTAACGGGCGAGATGCTGGTCGACGGGGCCCCGCGCGACGCCTCCTTCCAGCAAAAGACGGGCTACGTCAAGCAGCAAGACCAGCACCTGGTCACGTCGACGGTGCGCGAGGCCCTCACCTTCAGCGCCGTCCTCCGCCAGCCGGCCCGGTTTTCACACAAGCAGAAGATTGCGTACGTCGACAAGGTCATTGACATTCTGGGCATGGCAGAGTATGCCGACGCGGTAGTCGGCGTGCCCGGGGAGGGTCTGAATGTGGAACAGCGTAAGAGACTGACCATTGGTGTTGAGCTGGCCGCCCGTCCTGCGCTGCTGCTGTTTTTGGATGAGCCCACCTCGGGCTTGGATTCGCAGACGAGCTTGTCGATTTGCACTTTGCTCGAGACGTTGAGGCAGAATGGGCAGGCTATTCTGTGCACCATTCATCAGCCGTCGGCGGTTGTGAGTTATTTCCACCTGGGCACGCTCCTTTCCCCCTCTGCTATTACACTGCTGACATGACGTGTGATCAAACACCAGCTCTTTGAGCGGTTCGACAGACTCCTTCTCCTTGCTCGCGGCGGACGCACCGTCTACTTTGGCCAGATTGGACGCAATGCCAACGTCCTGGTTGACTATTTCATCCGCAATGGCGCGCCACGGCCCAAAAAGGGGCAGAACCCGGCTGAGTACATCCTCGAACAAGTCCGCGCCAGCGGGAAAGAGGGCGTGGACTGGCCCGACACATGGCGGCAGAGCACCGAGTACGACGAGGTCAAGGCCCACCTGGCCCGACTGAAAGAAGGAGCCGGGAGGGGGCAGCGCACAAAACACGCAACGCAACAGCAGCAGGACCCTCCCTTCGCCGCTCCGTTCCCCGTCCAGCTCTCCGAGGTGACCAGGCGTGTAGCCCGACACTACTGGCGCACCCCGGGTTACATCTACGCAAAGATGCTGTTGACGTTTGGCTCGGCCCTCTTCATCGGCCTCTCGCTGCTCAACCTGCCCAACACGCAGGTGGGCATCACGATCCAGACCATCGCCATCTTCATGTTCCTCACGACGCACCTCAACCTGCTGCAGCAGATCCTGCCCGTCTTCGTGGCGCAGCGCACGCTCTATGAGGGCCGGGAGCAGCCCTCACGCACGTACTCATGGGCCGCGTTTATGGGGGGCCAGGTGGCCGTCGAGATGGCCTACAACGCGCTGATGGCCCCGCCGGCGTTCCTGGCATGGTACTATCTCGTCGGGCTGTACCGCAACGCAGCAGAAACAAACGATACCGCCTCGCGCGGCGGGCTGGCTTTTCTGTTTATGCTCGTCTTCTTCCTGCAGGCCAGCACCTTTGCGCACATGATCGGGGCCGTCTTCAACCTCGCCGACCAGGCCGCCGGCATCGGCAATCTTCTCTTTGTCATGATGTTCATCTTCAACGGGATCCTCGCGACGCCGCCCCGCTTCTGGGTGTGGGTGTACCGCGTCAACCCGTTCACCTACCTCGTCGAGGGGCTGTTGGGCACAGGGCTCGCGAATGCGGGCATCCACTGCGCGGAGAACGAGTTTCTGCACATGTATCCGCCGCCCGGCCAGACGTGCGGCCAGTACTTGCAGACCTATATTGCCCAGGCGGGCGGATACCTTGCTGATCCGGCCGCCGCGGGAAGTTGCAGTTTCTGCACGACGAGCAACACAAATGAGGTGCTGGCCGGGGTGCACGTCGAGTTCGGCAATCGCTGGCGCGACTTGGGGATCCTGTTCGCCTACGTCTTCTTTAATGCCGTGGCTGCTTTTGCTTTGTACTGGATCCGTATGCCCAAGCCCAAGAAAGATAAAGATGGTAAATCATCACCATCTAAATCACCATCAGGCCAAGATGGCAGCAGTACAAAACCTCCAGCAGAGGCCTGTGCGGGGAAGGGAGGGCGAGGCGGTGCTGGCGAGGGCTCGTCAAAACTTCCCTGGGACGAGGAGAAACGGGCGGACAAGTCCTTGAGCGGCCGTACCTTGCAGGCCACGCAGGCCAGGAAAGTGGTGGGATCGCTTCGGTCGTCCATCAACGGCGGCATACAGGCGCTCGGGGGCAGTCAGGTGCTTGGGGGCAGTGGCAAGAGGTACTGGGACGACGACGAGGACAATACTGACGATATCCACATACTTGACAATGAAGTAGAGGAAGATGAGGAGGAGGGAAGTGGGTTGGAGGATTTAAGCGAGGGCGAAGAGGGGGATCAGGACATACCCATAGGCTACTTCTCCATGCAAAAGCCACCCGCGACTCCCCAATACTGGATTTGATAATAGAATATCAATACAGTTAGTTTAAGTTAAACTTGATGATGAAATAGATCTTGCGGTCATCCTGAAGTGCAAATCTTAATTATACTTAGTTTTGGTATAATTAGTACAACCTACTATGTCCGCCAACTAGTCCACCCCTTATTACTACCCCGGGCTTGTCATTTAAGGCGTTGGGACATGACTCTTTAGAAGAAAAGAAGAGATACTTTTCCTTTCGCTGTAGTGGGTTTGTTAGACATGGAAATTAAGTCGCAACACTCCCGGGGTGGAATAGTCCTGTCGAACTGATACCATGATCGTGCCATATTGTATAATAAGGGAGCTTGACCTGCAACTTTGCCAAACTGCAGTTCAAATTTTTTATTGACGCTATTGGAGTGCAGTTATGGGAGTGTAGTCGTGTGCGCGTAGCTGTAGGAGTCTAGTATATGGGAGATTTCCGCGCCCTGGGGTTGATTGTAGGAGAGTACTTCTAGATATAACTGTGGGAAACTCGGCATTGGACTTGTCGACATGTAGATGAATGTTTCCACGATCTAAAGAAAGAAACCTTATTCAACACTCTGGCAGTTCGCCTGGGTACTCTCGCTTATAGCATCTACACATCCTCCTTCAACCGACACTCAATCACATTCCCCAGGCCACGGCAAATCCACACCTTGACAATCTTCAAGCCAGCCGCCTCGACAACATTGCTCACTTGATGGACAGTCCGCTGACAACCATTTGGGCTGACGGTCAGGAGGAAACCCGAGATAAGCCCCATGGCCTGGAACTCGCCATAGTTCTTCAGCAACGGGGGCGGCGCGTCGGGCAGCAGGTCGTCGCCGCACGTCGGGTGCATGATGTACTCGCCGATCAGCAGGCGCGACTTTCCGGGCGCCATGGCGTTCTTGATGTGCGTGAAAATCGTGGTCAAGTCGTCGTCCTGCCAGTCCACAATGACCGACCGGAACCAGTACACATCGGCGCCCTTGACGGGGTTCTCGTTGAAAAAATCGTGCGTGGTGAGCTTGACCGCGCCCGTGGCCAACGCCTGCGGGTCCGTCTTTTGCCAGTGGGCGGTGGCGTGCTCGATCATGCCGGGCTGGTCCTGAACGATGCCGACAAAGTCGTTCTGGCGGTCGGGGAAGTTGGTCCGCAAGGCCTGAATCGAGCTGCCGAGTCCGCCGCCGACGTCGACGACCACGGCACCATTCTGGAGGGTAGATTCCCAGGGGTACCCGCGCACGTCAGTCAGCCCGTGCAGGTGCTCGCCCAGCGAGGCGAGCCAGAAGTTGAAGCAGTCGCGCCACTCGGGGTGCGCGTTCAGGTACTCGAACTGGCCCATGCCCTTGCCGATGCTCTTGGAGAAGGCCGAGTCTCGGGATGCGTAGCTGGCGCAGAGGACCGGGTCCTTGAGGAGGCTCGGGAGCACGTCGGCCGTGGGGAAGAGGAAGGAGGCGTAGCGCACCGAGTTGGCGAGGCCCTCGTCGGTCGCAAGGGCGGTTGACGCCTCGTCGTTGGCAAAGACGTCGAGGGCCGTCTCGGCGAAGATGTGGTGCGCGCACAGGGTACGCATCACGAGCCCCAGCTTGCGCGTGTCGACGATGCCCGTCTTGCCGGCGAGGGCGTCGAGGCGCATGGGTCCGTTGGTTGCCAGCAGCTGGGGGATCTCCCACTCGACAGCCATATGCAGCGCGCGAGACACGAAATAGCTATGCGCCAGGTGGCCGAGGCGCCACTGGGGCGTGAGCACGGCCGCCTCGAGGGAAGCAGTAGCGGCGATGATGCGCTTGCGGGCCTCTTCCGTCTTGGGATCTTTCGGGATGCGAACATCTGTATGGTCTGTTGTGGCTCCGTTGCCAGCCGTGGACTTGGAAGACGAAAAGGAGAGTTCGGCGATGAGGTCGTTGGTTGAGTTGGTTAGTATGTCCAGAAGGGAGCGGAGGTGTGTGATTTGCTGTTCTGCGGTAGCCATGTTGACTGATGATTACGAACGTTTTTTGTTGTTCTTGCTTGGTTACCTAGGTGATGGATTGGATGGTGAAGAGTGTAATAAGCCCAGAGAAAAAGAGCATCTAATTTTCATGGCACTTCAGGTAAACTGTTTCCTGATGTCGCCGAGTCTCAGGCCTCGGCAAGGGACAAGAGGGGGAATCCCGGTTTTGAATGATGAAATTGCAAGTGGCTTTGCGGTTTGGATATTACTGAGGGTTTGTGATAGTAGAGGTGAGGGAGTTCTTGGTGTTTCATGTTCGTGCTCGGAGTTACTGTCGTAGAGGTGGTAATGGTGTCCATAGACGGCCCGATTGGAAAGTCTACTGTATTACACAGTATTCTCACAACTTCAGAGATAGCCGTGCCCTAACCGTGCCCATTATGCCATGGTATTGTCGGTATTGTCATGCTTTTGTATATTAAGATAAGAAGACGGCATATTGCTCCTAAGTTTGTTTACAGAGCCTCGCGAGTAAACTACCTTTTTTGGTCGGGCCATGGCGTTCAGCAGATGAATACCCACAGCTGAGGAGACAATTACCATAGGCATAAAAGACGTACTATCGGGAGTTCCCCGACCTGCATGATGTTGCGATGAAGCGTTCTCATTAAGGTTATGGCCCGTGAACCCTTAAACCTTACAAGCCTGTCTTTACCGCATGAATCATGTATTTTAGAGTTCGAGCCTAGGCCTGTCATGCCATGCTCTCGGGACGGGACGAATAACGTCACATTTAGATCCCATTTTGTAGCCTCGTTTCACATGTCAAGAACATCCTTGTACCCTTGACGTCAAGGGCCCAAACGAACCTGATCAGTTTGGATGATCCGCATCGTGTACGTATTCGCTTTCCAAAAACCACTTAGCTTCTGAAGAGCGTTACTTCATCTGTGACGACCCAGTGAGAGTCTGAAAGAGGCAACTCATTGCGAACCTCGGCTGTCAATACATACACACCCAAAGCAGTGACCTAGGTAAACTCCAAAGAGGTGCCTCGGGTCACATTAGATCCCCAAAGAGAAGTAGTCATCAAAGTGGAAACAGACAACACGAGTCCGAGTACCAGCCAGATTGCCAGGATACCACTATGGACACCAACAACCTCAACATGGAAAATCACCACTCAAACACCGTCCATCACGCCAATGGCACCACCAAGAGAAACATCTACAACGAAGTCGACCCTTCCAATTCTTCCAAAGGAGGTCCCCTCGTCTCCTCATGGCTCCCCACCCTCCACAATACCCTCTCCTCGCTTCTACGCTGGACGGGCTCCTACCCGGCCCACATCCAGGACTCCCATCTCGCCTTTGTGCGTGAGGCCGTGGTCCCCCGCCTCAAGCAGCCGCCTGCAGCGGCTGATAGGCTGCACTACATTCTAACGCACAACCACTCGCCGTACGAAGCAAGCGTCGCCTTTGCGTCTCATAAAACGGCCAAAGTGCGGTTTACGGTGCAGCCGCTGGTGGATTCCAGCCCTGCGGGCGATGACCCCCTGGGGCAGAAGGGACTGCGCGAGAAGCTGGAGGGTCTGGCGTCTGCTTGCGGTGCGGACCGCACCTGGCTGGATGTCTTTCTCGATTCTGTCTTCCTTACTGCCGAGGAAGAGGCGGGCTTGGTTGAAAAGGAGGCCAATGGTGGTGGTGCTGCTGGTGCGCTGCCGCGGCAAATCTGCTATGCCGGGTTCGATCTCGAATCCGATGAGGACGAGAATGGGAAAGCGGCCATCGGTATGAAGGCGTACCTGTTCCCACAACTCCAAGCTCTCGCAACGGGCCGGGAGCTGGTGGACATCACGGAGTCCGTCGTGACACGACTTGCTGAGGGCGGCGAGGGGATGTTGGCCGCCTGGGAATTGCTCAGAGCTTTTCTCGTCTCCCACGGCGAGGACAACATCAACATATACTTCCTCGCCATCGACTGCCTGGCGCCCCACATGGAGCCTCGCTTCAAGGTATACGCCCACACACATGCCAACTCGCTCGACTCGGCCCGTCACGTCTTCACTCTGGGTGGCCGCCTTCCCCCTTCCTCCGCCGACTTTCTACCACAAGTCTGGCCCCTGCTCATGGACATGGAAGACGTTCCCCAGGCCAACATGGACGGCCTAGAAAAGCCGCTCAACGAGCCGGATAGCAAGTACTGCGGGCTCTGCTTCGCCTTCGAGATGGTGCCAGGCAAGGCAGTCCCGCAAGTCAAGATGTACGTGCCCATGTGGCAGTACGCGCGTGACGAGGCCGGGGTCGTGGAGCGCTACGAGCGCATACTCCAGATGCAGGGGATGATGGGGGATTACGATTTTGGAGCTGCTGTCCAAGACGCCTTGTGAGTATTATCCTTGCTGCGGGAGTTCTAGGCGCTTGAATGCTCATTTATGCTAACTTATATTTTTCTTCAACAAAAAAAGCGAGAACAAGAGAGACACGGGTCTGCATACCATGGCATCGATTTCCTCTTCTGGAAAGGGTGTAGGGCTTAGCGCCTACTTTGGGCCACGGTTTTGGGAGTGAGCTTCATTGGTCGACATCGTAGGAATCTAGTGAACCGTTACAATACCGCTATGAAATGATTGCTTTTAGGAAAACCGTTGAATTAGCGTTGTAAAGCCGGGAAACTGTTCATTTATATCAATATACACGCCTCACTTTGTTATGGGGTCCTCATTTACACGAGGCTGTCCGTAAAGCTGAGCTGTTCCGAGGGACTTGGCTATTTCGCTGGGAAGGTTGATTGACCGGAATTCCACATATAATCAGAATCGTATTTCCAATAGTTACTTTAATTAAAGAAAATAATTTAATAGAATAGATTGGATCTACAGAACTGTTTCGCACAACTTTCTCTACCTTTTACAGATTGAGTTTCAAAGGGCCTGTTCAACTTGGCGAGGTACCAACTTTACCCAAAGCGGGTGCTTGTCCCAGATCCCGTAACTGTTCTGGTCCAACCAGTCAAAGCTGGGGTCAGCCAGTTCAAGGTCGAAGTAGTACAACAGGCTGGCCATGATGAGCCTCATCTCGGGGTACGCAAGGCTGCGTGGAAGCTGGTCAGTAACTACCACTCTTGACACAGAGGGAGAAGACACCCAGAGAAAAAAGAGATCACTCACTTCTTGCCAATACAGTCTCTCGGCCCCGCCGAAAACACCTTAACACAATCTCTCCGATCCCCAGCATACCTGACAGGCCGGTCGTTGTCATCCAGCCACCGCTCCAGCACGAATTCCTCGGGATCGACAAAGTTGTCCGGATGATGCGCAATCGCGTACAGCGGGATATCGACGCGCGTGCCCGCCGGCACGTAGCGCCCGCAGACGACACGACCCCCGCGGGGCACCATACGCGGCATGGGCGTTGGTGCGGGCGGGTACAGGCGCATGGCCTCCTCGATGCACGCGTTGAGGTACGGCAGCTTGCGCAGGCCGGTGAAGGTCATGTCCGCCTGCGGGTCGTTGATGGCGGCGTCGAGCTCGGCGCGCAGCGTGGCCATTTTGGCCGGGTGCGTGAGTAACAGGTAGGTCAGGGCCGACGTGGCGGCCGTGGTGGTCTCGGTGCCGCCGATCATGAACGTCGCGGCGTTGGAGTACATCTCAGCGCGCGTGATGCCTGGCTGCTTTTCGCTGCCGCTGTTCTGCATGATCATCGACCAGACGTCGCTGCCCGAGTCGTCACCGCGGTCCAGGCGCTTGTCGACGCGGTCCATCGAGAAGCGGTTGTGCTGGGCGCGGCGCTTGCCACTGCCGCCCCAGATGTATTTGAGGAGCAGCGGCCCCAGGGGCGGGTGCCACACCATCATGGCCATGCCGAGCGTGACCGTCTTGATGGTCGAGTACGTGTCGCGGACCCACTGGCGCGCCGACTGGTCGCTTTCGAGCATGCCGAGCGGCTCGCCGTACATGAGGTCGCCCATGATGTCAAAGGCCAGGTAGCTCAGCCAGGTCATGAGGTCGACGCGGCCATGGGAAGAAGCAGGCTCCGCATTCTCGTCGGCCAGCTTGCGCATCAAGTTGCGGACATGGCCCTGCACGAGGCTCTCCTGCTTGAGCACGGCACGGTCGGAAAAGGCATGCGAGAAGATGCGCCGCTGCCGCTGGTGGTTGGCGTCGTCGGCGCGCACGATGCCCTTCTCGGGAGCCGCCATGTCTGGCCCCAGCCCGACAAGGTCCTTGGGCATGTCGCCCCCACCGCCCGCCTTGGCATAGATGTCGTGCCACGCATCAGGGTGGCTGTAGCTCAGCTCGTTCGGGCCGATGCGCACAATGTGGCCGTACTTTTTGTGGAGGAGCAGCGGCCAGCTGTGGTTGGACCCATCGGCGCGGTGCCACAGCGATGTGATGGTAGTGATGCGTGCGAGCAGCGGGCCCGGGTATCCCGCTAGGGGATGGAGGGTCAGGTAGTAGATGGTGCGTAGCACAAAAACTCCGACGATGGCCAGGCCGAGGCTCCAAAGGAGGTCCGGCAGGTTGGGTACGTGAACGTTGGAAAGTATGTCCAGAATCATTATGCCCTTGTTGATCGGCACTGGATCGAGCTACAGGTTGTTTTCTCACTTTGACTCTCCTTCGTTCCTGTTCCCGTAAGTAGTAGTTATCCTCCGTACAACAAGACGAATACGAGGAGAGACAATGAGGAGAGGCTGTCGTCACTGTCCTGGCTTCTCGACATGATAGGCGTAATAACAAGTTGACCTGATAAGGTTTGATTGCAAGTCCCAGTGCGAGCCTGAGAAGGCGAATGCGAGCATCCCAGGATAAAATTTCCTCGCAACTCGTAAACGGTAGCACGTGAGACAGCCGGCCTCCGCGGTGGAGAATGCCGCGATTCGCATGGTCCGAAGGACCCGAAGGAGAGCCTTTTGACGTAAGACAGCCGAGCTCCGCGACTGAGAGTGCCGCGATTCGCATGGTCCGAAGGACCCGAAGGAGGGCCTTTTGACGTAGCCCGCAGGGCTGACAGCTGTACGGGTAGAACCTTCTGGCCTTCTTACAAGTTGATCAAGGGCCCTGGAAGCCTTCTCCCATAATTTCCTAAACCAGACTTCACAGTCAAACGTTTGGATGAAAGGCTTCGCCATGACGTGGCGTCCTATCGCTCGGATGACGTGCATTCTGTAGAACGATATGTGCTCATAGCAGGGACTATCCGTCATGCACGGGCATAACCGTCTTGCATACCTAAACTGGTAGGGAGTATGAGTACGGTTTTGACGTAGTAATGTGTGGCGGTGGCTCTTGAAGCTATAGATGGATTTTGGAGTCAACTAGGGTATCAACCTAACCAGGAGACGATGAGCGGGGTTGGCAACAGAGTAATCAGTCGGTTATTTCGGTACTAATGGTAGCCTCAGTTGTAAACATCCGTCTGGGATAGTTCCACCTGAAGTTAACATCATTACTGTTCATCTAGCTCCGAGTCGTTGTTTCAAGGCATTGCCGTCGTTTCAAGGCATATCCGTCGTCTACTTACCAGTATTCAGTATGTGTAAACTTTCGGACAGTTTTTAGTCACCCGTGGACTGCCGAACCATGTCTGCTTGGGTTAACTGGTCAACAGCGTAGTATGTTTATGCCGGTCGGGTGGCGGTATCATCCAATGGAGAGTATTTCCAAATTGGTACAAAGGCGCGAAGATGCCTAGGAGGTTGTTTTCGAATTGAGGCTATGTGTGCTACAAACTTTCAAGCGCTTATTGTACATACTACACAGTAAGATCTGGCCGAAGATCGAAGCTATGACATACAACGCCTCTCTCTCTGTGTCCACATCATACATATATATAGATTTACCATCTTCACAGAATCCATAGAGGCCTCAAGCCGACAGAACCGAGAACTCGGATGTATGATCTTTATGAATAACGAAGCCAATTTATCCTGCCATTTTTGGCTATCTGGAACCCTTGATACCACCTCTCAATTTGTTTTGTTGCAATAACAGTAACTTCCACTTTGTTCGTTGGTACCTCCTCTCAATACCATGTCTGCCTTTCAAGACCCTCCAACACCGTCACCGTCTCCCACACCATCCACATCCTCTTCCTTGTGGAAGAAACCACAGCAAGATGTGGTCAAGTACACGAGACCATCATCACCACCACCATCACCACCACCATCACCACCATCAATCTCCCTCAATGTCCCCCAAACATCAGCTGAAGGCATCATCACGCCGCCAAAGACTCCGGTGAAGGAACAACACGTCACAGGCACAACATCCGCAACAGTAATCGACTGCCCCATTTCCAAGGCCAGCTTCCTGCTTGCCCAGGCCTCTCTCGCAACGGGCCTGTTCGGAGGCTCATCAAAGACCGAGTTCAAGTTCCGGAGCCCCGGGTCACCCGCGGGAACGCGAATACTCCGATTCGGCACGGGCCTTGATGGATGTTTTACTCGTACCAGGGGCTTCCTAGGAGGTCAAAGAACGCATCAAAGCCATGTCACCACCCGCAGTAATGCCTCGGCACGCTCAGGCCAACGCCTGCCAGCGTCCCTGGAGGCATGGGAGGTGGTTCATGAGAGTCTGCCGCGGTTACTTCGAGCGGGACGAGTACGCCAAGCCGTCGACGCTTTGGGCGAGCGCGCGGCAGGGGGGAGAGACGCGTGGGATGACTTGGAACAGCGCCATCTGGCCCGAGCAGCGCTGGTGCTAAGCGCGCTGGCCCACGCGTACATGTTTGGCGAGGAGCAAGGCAAGGGCAAGGGCACAGAGGACAACGGACGGCCCCAGCTACCGCGCCATGTCCTCGGTGCGTGGGAGAGGGTTTGCACGGAGTTGGGGAGACCCATGACTGGGCGGGTATGTAGATATACTCGAAACATACCACCTACATAGTACAGTAGCTAACTTGCCACGATAGGTGCCCGCCGACGACGTTCTCAACAACGCCGTGGGCAATGACTCCTTCAGCCTGAGCAGTACCTACTTTGGCCTCCCCGAGGAGCGGCTCTCCTCGGGGCTCCAGGGCACGATGGAGGCCGTTTTTGCGCCCGCGCTCTCTGCCATGGCGCTCGCGCAGAGCGGCGTGCTGGCCGACCAGCCCGACCTGGTCGCGCATTGCATGGAGAGTCTGGCGGCGCGCATCGTAAAGTGCGCCCACGTGTTCGAGGCCATGACGCCGCGCGACACGGCGCACTTTGACCCCGTCGTCTGGATCAAGACGTATCCCGCCATGGGCCGCGCGGTGACGTCCGGCGAGCTGGGGAACAGCGGCGTCGATGCGCCGCTGTTCCATGCGCTGGACGCGTTCATCGGCCGCCAGGATGTCAAGGGTGACTTGAAGGGGATGCAGAGCGACCGACGGGCCACGCTGCCGACCAATATTCGCGCCTTCTTGGATGCCCTTGGCGACGGGGCCGGAAGCGTCAGGGACTACGTCGCTGCTGCCCGTACTCGGCAACACCATCTGCCCTCTGAAGAGCAGTCGCAATATCAGCATCTCTCGGCGGCGTGGGATGGGCTTCTGCAAATATACGTCTGGTTCCTCGAGCGGCACCGCGTCAAGGCTGTTGGCGTCACGGGCGTGAGCCTGAACACGGGCCGACACTCGACGAGTAGCGGCGTCAAGAGCGGCGACCAGGACAAAGGCGCGGCAGCAAGAAAACCAAAGATGCGCCCCGAGACCATGCTCAGCATGCAAATGAAGAAGGGCATGGCGTCGCGACTGGGCGGGCGGCCGCTGTGGCAGGACGCGCACGTGCAGTCGCAGAGCGTGTACCAGGGCAGCGTAGTGGTGGCCGTGAGGTTGGATGCGAATTTGCCGCTCGAGCCGGGCGATCGAGTGCAAGTCTGGCCGCCGAGAAAGAGGAAGAAGATTAGCAGAAGATCTTCGCACCAGCGACGGTTGCGGGCCTCCTCCCCGGAAGATCATGATGCGTCGTCAGACAAGAGTGACGATGATGCCGAGCCGAGATTCTATTCCATCGCCCGTGCCATGCCAGATGTGGCTGATGGGGCGACAGAATCAGGCGGAGGAGGTATGACCATCACTCTGACAGTCGGTCAACACTCGCCCGAGGGACTGGTCTCCTCCTTTCTCAGCACCGCCGCTAAAGGCACACATCTACGCCTTCGTCCCTGGCCTTCTCCGCGTTTCCGCCAGCCACGCGACCTGGCCGTGCCGCTGGTGCTGATTGGTCAGGGCAGCGGCGTCGGCCCCTTGGTGGGCTTTCTGCACGACCGGGCGGCACGGGCACAGCGGCTTGGTGATACTCAAGACGACATCGGTGAGATAGGCGAGGTGCTCCTCGTGGTCGCTGCCAAAACACGTCGCCATGTCCCCTGTCCACTCGACAGCCTGCAGCAACTGACCAGGGCCTTGCCATTAACCATAGTCTTGGCTCTCAGCCAGGAGATACACCTCATGATCCGCAACGGGACCTGGACTCAGCTCCCCCAGGGGGAACGGCGCGTAACGCGTCATTTGGTAGAGTACCAGGACTTTGTCCAGCGGCTCGTGAAGGAAAAGGGTGGCCACGTCTTTGTCTGCGGCAGCTCCGACTTTGGGGCTACGGTGATGAGCAGTCTTGGACTGGGCCAACCGCAACAGCAGCAGCAGCAGCAAGAACAACAAGCACAAGATGTAAATGACGAGTCCTACGATAACAAACACACACAAATACCCTCACCTCCCGCGCATTGGGACCAACTCCACCAAGATCTCTTCACCACGGTGAAAAGACCTTCCACCTCACGGTCTTCTTCCTGCTCCTCCCCCTCGTCCCGCTCGTCCCCACCCCCAGCAGGCCCCAAAACCCCCATCATTAGCCACTCCAACCTTGCAGCCCACAACTCCATCACCTCGTGCTGGACCGCCATCGGCGGAACAGTCTACGACATGACGCCCTTCCTGGCCACCCACCCGGGCGGACCCAAAACCCTCCTTGAGTCAGCAGGCACCATCGCCGACGCGCGCTTTGCCGAAACGCACGGCGGGCCGCACGCCCAGGAGATCAGGGGCTATCTCCAGAGGTATGCCATTGGGCGTCTGTCCACAGCTACCACAGACCCTGGCACGCAGATGACCACGGAAAAACTTATCGATGCCCTGGTAAGGATGCAAAACGCGCTCACCAATAATAGCGCCTTTGACGCAAGCCGTGGACCGGTGCCCATGTATGTGTACGAGGATGCCCTGCTCGTGTTTGCCGATGGCCTAGACGGCGTGGTGGGCATCCTGTCAGACGTTGCCACTGACAATGACTCCTCGGAGTTGAGAGAAACTATGATAAACACGCAGGCGCTGTTGAAAAAGGCTTTCACGGTTCTGAAAGACGGGTGCAAGGGTTGCTTGGTGGCTGCTGGCTCCAAGGGCTCCAGCCCCCCTTCCTCGACGCTGCTTGACGAGGGGGAGGATTTCATCCGGAGGCTGTACAGAGAGCCTATCAGGAAGGTGCATGCGGCTATTGATGCTTGTAAGAAGGGTATTGGTGCGATTGAGACTGGGACAAAGGCGGACAGCAGTGACAGGATTTGTGATGCCCATGATGACGAAAACGCTGATGCACTGAAGCGTGTCTTGGAGAAGTTTTGCACCAGTCTGACAAGCGTCGCTGAGGATTTACTCTATTAGAATTCGTTACTAGGAAGACTAAAGTAGACTCAGGAGCCAAAGACGATTAGAGTTATAATAGTATGCCTTTTGTTAGGAAAGGTTATCCTATTGCCCGTAAGAACAAAGGTTCCCAACGATCCCCTTGTCCTACGTTCTTTTATTAACTAGAGCTTCTGTGTTGTGACCTTAGAAGCGTTAGTTATTATAACTACCTGGAACGAGCCCCTTATACGTGACAGGGGCTGACACAGTCCTTCTGGCAGCCGTTCCGGATCTGACAGAGGGCGTGGACTGCGGTAGTGCTGGGCTTGTTGCACGGCGGTGTCACGGAGCTGCGCAGAACGACGGTGAAGCAGCACAGGTATCGCAGTGCTGCAACGCAGCGGGAGCGAATATGCAGAAACAAGAGAACAGTTAAGCAGAACGATTAAGCAGTGTAACAAGACGAGCACGCAGCAAAACAATAAGTAACAATAGGTTCATTGCCCTAACACACGTATTACAGGGCGCTCTGAAAATGATAGCTGTGCCTAAGATTTCTAAGTAACGACCTCCTTTAAACTTATTTTAAATACGACTTCGTTCCTGAATTACCTAACAGTGGGAACCTAAAAGCCGTCTAACAAAGCTTAAAATTACCTCGGGACGGCTTAGAAGCAGACTGTGCACATTGAAAATAGGATATAGTAGTATGAAAGCTTGTGCGTGTAGAAAAGTTAGGGAGCAAAGCAATACCAAAATTGGCTTCCCCTTGGCCTGACCGAGAAGACGGCAAACCAACCTTGAAACTAAGTATTCGACATTTAGTGTTGACTGGTTCTATCTATTCTAACCAGTAGAGCCCAACAAGATGATTCATTAACAGGCAAAAGCAATACTAAGCAATTGTTCACGAACCTAAGTGACGTAGTAACGGTTATTTTCCCTCCCCAATCAAAGAAATTTCTGGTCTCCAATTCATATCCCTCTCGAAAACATTAGGTACAAGGGCTAGAGCAAAAAAAATGTCGGTGAAGATTTGACACCAGTCAACAAAGCCCGTCGCTTCTTTGGTCGTTCTTGTAACCGCTGGAATGCCATACGAACTTGCTTCTCGTCGATAGCCTTCCTGACTCTTTCAGGCTCAGCAAACAAGCCCCCTTTTCCCTTCAAGGCCATATCAAAACCGGTCATGGCGCCCTGCCCGTTACGAACCACATCTTGCTCTTGTATCCTCAAGGCTTCAGCCGTTAGATCCTGTACCATTTCACTGGTTAAGAAGCCTAGAATATCCATCACATCATCGTTGGGTTTATTCTCCGCAATGACGCCCAGCCCACACCAATCTCTGAACCGCTTCGCCTTGCGATACGTCAGGGATGCGTGACGATACTCCGACCAGGTGGCGTACTCAGCAACAGTCATGTCCCGGGTTCGCTCGTCGTTCTTGCGCAGTTTCTCAAGTGCGGCTTCGCTGCTGGTGATATCCATGAGATCATCCTGGCTAACTTCGGCGACATGTTCGGAGAAGACAGATGAGATGTCCCACGGAAAAGAGACTGTAGGGAACTTGGCCCTGCTGACTGGCGCGTCATCTGCCGGACCGGCAACGGCTCCGTCATTCAAGTCGGCTTCGTCGACGAAGCCTTCTTTGTCATCTGAGTCTTTGACGGTTTTTCTGATTGCTTTCCACGTGAGGAATGTGCGGAGTCGCTCGATACGCGCCATGTCGTGTCTGACTTGGAATATTATGTCGTTATTGGACATGACGCGAGACCCGCGGCGAGCGGCGAGGTCGTTTGCTGTGCCGAGCTAATTGTGCCTTAGAACACAATATTGTCTGAGGGAGAATCTGTGCGGGAAAGGTACTATGTGGACAACTTGGTCTCGAATGATATCTTCGATAAGTTTGATGGTTGGGATTGAGACGTCTTGTGTTTCTCCCGCGATGTACATCATCTGAAGGGTTTGAAGAGCATTAGTGTATAGCGATCCAGCTTTGCTACCGGGTGAGAGTCAGAGGGAGGCTTTGAAGACTTAAAAAGGTATGGAAAACAAAGGAGAGATGCGATGGCGTTGCTTTGAGCTAACCGGGTGATTATTATGCGAAAGAAAAAAAGTGAAAATCCAGTGTCATTATATACCAACTTACCTGCTGGATCTCCTGCTTAAATCTGGGCTCCATGGGCAAGTCGAAGATTGGAGGATTCAGGCACCGTTATGCCGATGGGATGGATTGGTTCAGGGACGAGCTGTAACGATAGGAAAGTTCAATTTAGGGGGCCGCCAGAGAGCTCTCCTACTGACCAAGAGAAGAGACTATAGGCTTCTGGGACATTGTATTTTCTACAAGAAGGAAGAACTTCATGGTTGCTGCGGTGGGAAAATCCATCACCGGACACTTTATACAGGCGTGTAAGCCCGTATGGGTGCGAATCTGGCGCTTGACACTGTGTCGGTACTGAGTGCGAGGAAAGCGGTAGCAGCGGGTGAGTTGGAGAGAGAAACCAGGAACGAAAAGATGCGGGAGACGCCATACTTCGCTAATTTTTGTCGGCAAAAAGCCGGACCATCCAGCTTCGCTACCCTTACCCATGGGGTTCGCGTCTTGATTGGGGTTTGCTGACTTCTGTTCTCCACTTGAAATATTAGCACAGTGCACACGGAATCCTGCCATCCTACTGAAAGATGTGTAAGTCATCTCTTCAATTACGTTGGTAGTCAACCCTAGGTAAACTGTAATGGGAGTTTGGAACAACCGAGTATTCAATGGACATCGATGGATGGCATCCCACTAGATGTCGCTGCTCTGTGAAGAATGATGAGCCAGCAGATCCATTTTCTTACTCTCGGCCAGCGGCTTCTCGAGGTGGAAATAGTCAAACAACGCCTCAAGGCAATGCACCGCCTTGCTCTATGATAAGGGCCGTATTGGGGTTTACGGATAACTATTCAGGAAACGGCTCAGCTACATCGAGCACATCACGACGGAATCAGACTGGCGACATCAGATCACACTTGTGGTTCCATTTCATTTGCTCATTTCTTCACTACGCACTACCAGAAGCTCGATTGCTGGCCTTATGAGTGAAACTTCAACTTTCATAAGACTGAGACTCGTTTTCAAAGTACCATGGTTCGAGTACCAAACAAATGTGCACATTTTCTCGATTTAACCTGATATCCCGTTGCTCTTATAAACTTCAAAGAACCCAACCCTAGACGAGCGAACCGTGCAATAACTAGTTCCTTGTAATCGGAATGCGTAACGGCTTTTCATTTTAGACCTGACCGCTCAAACTCGTATTGTCTCCTCTGGTCTCTCTTTCACGAAGATCAAGCAATTTTCATCGGGTTGCTCTGTATCGAAAATGTTGCAAGCCTTTTCCAACTTTCTCTAGTTGTGCCATTTAGGTAGGGATGTTTCACTGATGAATCTTGGCATCAGCTACTAATGAAAGAAGCTCCGTCAGGTAGTTACACAACATGGGGATATCCGCGAAGAGCTTTGTAAGGCAAACGTTTTTTCTCACCAATGATTCTGAGGTGGAAACGTTCGAAATGAGTTCTGTGTAGAGTTGTCATTTCCCCACCAATCTCTGCATTGGCTTGCAGGTCGTTTGTATTTGGGTGGCCGGTGCAGTTGCAAAGCAAGATTTGTCCATTTGTTTTATCTGATGGCTTTCAACAGTCAATGCCGAGCCTTTCCGCTTCACGGATACTCTTGTAGATAGTCAGTGAAGTCCAAAACCTCGCAATGTATCGTCATGGAATCATCACTGGCTTGCGGCTACAAGCGGTATTGGCGCCCAAGTTGCGGATGTTAATCAGCCTCCGCAGTAAGATAACATGGCTACCGAATAAATCGGTATTGATGACATTGAAGCTAACCACAAGCTGGAAAGAAGAATCAGCCTTGTCCTATAAGAGATGTAAGAGAGTTTGCCATACTAAAATGTAGCACTTTCTCCCTCTGTACGACAGTGTCTCTGTATCTGAGGAGGTAACCGGCGCGGGTTGTCCCTCTTTCTCAAAGGATTAGATCTGAGCACGGCATACGCCTCAGTGGCTTGAGCTTCCATTGATGGTAGGCAGAAGAAAGCAGCGGTCGAAATTGCGCGACTTTGGCTAGCACACCAAAAATATAAATTAGGTGCAGCATTCATCTTCAACGACAGACAGATTGATCCGAGTCTGTATGAAAACCTGTTTGTTATTCTCTGCCTTTTGCATATGTACCGACATAATCATACGAAAAGTGAACCGACAACCACCATAGCAGTGGAGCCTTTCGTGGCTCTGGTGCTATTTTTGGCATTGACTCAAGCTGGGGCCCAGCCTGGCCATGAATGGCATTATGCAGTGCGGGATGTCCAAAACTCATCGCAACCTCTAGTCCAGTCAACTTGTCAAAACAGACTTGGCCTGTGTAGCTCAGCGAGTATGGCCACATACATTAACATGACGGACGTGAGTTGAATTGAAGACAACCTTGAGCCTTCCTAGACAGAAAAACTAATTAAGCAAGTCCAGACAATCAACCAATCTTTCACAAACTCTCCGACAAGTCATACAGCTTTACCCACATCGAAGGTGGCCGCTCCATTGGTCCCTAGCACCTCAAGAGGACCTGCTTCCCAGCTCCCATGGATCAACACCACTGTCTCGCTACCTTCAACAAGCAACATTCGAAGTGTTTCATGGGCTAACATCACCACCACATCGTCTGGTGAAACTTCCACAGCCACTCTCACAATGACAACTGAACGAGCAAAGACAGTGCAAATTTCTTCAGCAGTTTCTAGCTCTGGATTTCCATCGACTTCTGAGTCTGATATCTCGTTCCTATCATCAGCACTGCCCGAGCCCCCTGGACCAATTCTGTCTCCATCAAGCGACACTCGAACAAGTCCTGGCCCAGTGATACCGACACGGTCCATAAATACTACATCTTCATCTATGTCACCGACTCCGACTGCGATTGAGTCCTCTGGTACTAAATGGAGGATACCCACGGGTGATCCATTGCGGTTGACAAGTGAACCTCCAACGATCACGATCCTGCCGCCCAGCGCCTTCCTTTTAACCCTGAGTGGAATTAAATTAACCACCCCGCACTACATCACGACAACATCCCCCGGTGGTAATGATCCTACCGTAGTACCAGGTCAGACTTGGAAACAATGCAGAGAAGTCCAATATGTACAATACTAACAGCCTGTAGTTATCTTCCCATTCAAAGGGCCTCCACTCCTTTGTTTCGGGTGTTACATCCATTTCCCTCCCAACGTCGCAATCAAACTTCCCCAGTTCTGTATTCGGCTCTTTGGACTCAAGATCGGCAAATGTCCGAACGACGACAAAAATAACGATAATGAAGATGACAAAACAATAAAGAAGACGATAAGGAGGAAAAGGATGACAAAAAGTCAAGTAAAACCAAATCCACATCCTCCGCCTCCTCGACCTCGTCTTGCACCATAACTGTCACTGCCACTCTCCAGACAGTCTTCTGTTCCATAACCAGAAGTAGGTCTTACGTAGAAATCACCTAATACCCGCAACACACAATAATAACCTTGCTATACTAATAGGCATCGATGACGGCACCGCTACGCGTATAGCTGCGAACACTACGTGTTTGACTAGTGCATACACTGCCATCACTGGCTGTAGCGTTGTCAACTCCATCGCTACGGTTACCACCACACGAACTTTTGATCCCAGGCCATCGGTTCCCATTTGTGGCCCGGAATGCGGCAGCGAAGTATGTCCAGCATTCGGACCTGAATCGGCAGGCGTCTCCGTCCCGCAGATTGTGGAAGTCAGGTCCGCAGATATGCTCGAGGATATGCCCGAACCAGCTGACCCAAAAATCGAGATACCTTGGCCGGCAGATGTCTCTGAGTTGGTTGGTGCAAACATCGCGATGCGCGGTGACCCACATCGTGGAGAATGGGTAGATCCGAGCGATTATCATCAGGGATATTTCAATTTCATGAAAGAAGAGTTTCGGTATATGCGTGGTAGGAAACCCACACTTCCAGGGCGAAATTATTACAATCCTAATCTTGTACCCGATGGTCCGTCAATCCAGGATCAAGAGGAAAAATTGGTGACAGTCCGATCGAACTGGGTAACGTTTGGGGATAAAGTCGAAACTCTGGGGATTGAGGGGCTCACGGGTTGCACCGTGGTATTGGTTGTTAGTCATAAGGGCGCGTGGATGGGCAAGTTCTACGAGGCAACCATGATGGACAACGAACTGTTCGAGAACGCCTTGTATCAGTGGAGGTTTGGGGCCGAAGAAGAAGATGAGATATCCAAGTATGCTCAGTATCGAATTGACGACCTTAGGAACCACCCAGAGCGTGGGAAACTCAGCACCTTGTTCGGTAATGATGACGAAATGTCGGATATAGAAGGACCATTTCCGCCGATCCGCGCTCTCATAGTCACTCCTCGTGTACGAGGATGGCACTGGGACCCCAATGGCACACTGGTCGAGACCTCGGAGACACAACTACAACGGGAACGTGGGCGAGCTCTTGTACTATGATCAAGTCGGCCGCATTGCAGACGACCTCAAAGAAGCAATCCCTCACGTCTCTACCGTCGCCGTCGACTATCCTCCGCAATTACTCACTCATGCAGAGATGATGATGAGAAACCAGGGGAACATGGGCGAAGCCGTTTGGTCAGTCGTACTCTTGACCAGAATTCGTGACACCCCGCGTGGCAAGGTCATGCTCCAGTACCAGCCAGCGAAAACCTGCAACGATCAGGCTGCGATGCGCTGGTGGGTCGATGCACTGCCGATGCTAGGAGATCGCTCCCCCAATTTAAAAGTGAGTGAGGATTGAGAGCCCGAGGGAGATCAGATCTTTTCCGATACGGATGCAGCTATAGCAGCCCGCAGACAAGCATGCCCAATCAAGAGCAACCCGGCCTCCAGCATAGGCCTTCTGAGCTTGGTATCACTTTTGTTGTCGCGTTCAGCTGAACAAGGAATGCCTGGAGCACCGACGGCTCCAGGGGCCAGTGGAGACGGGATGCAGCCTCCTCCAACTGATTTGTTGTCTCTCAACAAGACAAAAGGTCTAGCCACATGGAACAACTCAATGACAACAGAATTACGCGGTCATGGAGGCGGAAAATGGATGTTTCCGACATCTTTGCCAGCTTCGGACGGAAGTACAGCTTCGGTACTATGGGACAACATAAATACAATAGCCTTGAGCGGCAGCCTTACAGCAGGACTGCTTTCAACGGCTTCAAGGCCATTAAACGGGACAATGGATTCATTACCTGGGAAAAACTCGACGACTCAGACTTCAGACCTGGCCACATTGGAAACAACTACAACTGCTACTAGCTTGACCTCAACTGGCATGATAAACGAAACATCAAGGATCGAAACGCCCTCTGTAGAAATTCATCCGATTCAGTCAGATAAGAAAACAACGCCGTCCATCCATACCACTATCTACGTGACTGCTCCGTCAACGCCAGTTGTCTCATTGACATCAGTCTCATCATCAACAACCACTGTGAAGCGAATTACGGTCACGGCATCGGTTCAAAAATCAGTAGTGAGAACCGTTACGATATTCACGTCAACTGTGATAGTGCCGGCGGTGCCAACAACACACAAACCACCAGTGATGAGGCCGAAAGATCCACCTAGACCAGGAGGACCATCTAGACTGAAAAAGTCAGAGGCGGTGTATATCATGCATGAAGAAGTCCTAGGGGCCGGGTCTGAAGCAACGGCCTCGGGCGAGATGTGGGTTATGCTCCCAGTGAAAGTTGACAGCACTATCAAGCACTGCGAGGTGGATCAAGTAGGATGGAAGTCCACGTCTTACTGGAGAGACCGATCATGGCCGCCGAACTTGGATGCCAAGAATGGCAAAGAAGCTTTCGGACGGAAGAAATGCAAGTACAAGGCCAAGCAGGCGGGTTTCGGGGCGTTCAGCTGCGAAGGAATCACCGAGTTCATTTGTTTCATGGATCCGGATTATGATAAGACCTTCAATTGCGAAGCTGGATTGGATTACAGAACGTATAAACCACGCATGCGTTGTGTGTTTCCAGGAAATTAATGGCAGGCAGAGCGACAAGCACGCTAGGAGGGTAGCTTGTGAACCACGAGTCCTATTCCCCTTGTTCAGGAACAAGTCTTCACTACAAGTAGCAGGGTTACTAGTAAAAGCCATCCCCGTTCACATGTAGCTTTGATCTGTTATCCATTCCCAAAATGAGCTCCATTTGTTTTGATCTTATGGCTTGAACGAGACGAGCACATTCTTATCGCGGACCCAATGTGATTGAGTATTAAGATGTCGTAGTGCTGTCGGTATTACTGGCCCACTATCATTCGCTGATTATTCAACATTACCCAACTTCTACGTCTGTTACTTTGTATGCAGATAATTGGAAATTTGGAGGGACCAGCTGAAAGACTGTAAACTATTGTGACCTGGAAAAGCAGACGTCCCGGTCTGGCGTGCTGAGTTGAAGCTGGCCTTCATAATCACAGACCTATCTATCGTTCGATACTGTCACGGTAAACTTATATCCGCATCTACTGGTTGTTAGCCCATCAATGTTTCGTACCCCTTTTCCATCATAACATCTATCCAGTATACATCCTCGTGCTGGTTATCCATACATGCCCAAGTCTCTTTAACAAGCTTCATCATTTGTCGTATTGGCTTAGCAGCTAAGATGCCCTCGAACGAGGATAGTCGTGCGACTACGAGTCGCCTCGCGTATAGTACATCGGTAATTGCTGGTAATACCCCAATTCTTAGGCTGGAGCCGATGCTAGCCATAGAGCTTTCTTTCATGAACGACATTGATGCAAATGTACGACCAAGCGATAGCTCGCTGCAAATGCTGACGAGTAAAAATGGCTGGATGGATCGAGACCGTGAAGAAATTGGAATTTCTTGTACAAGATCGAGCACATGAAGAGCGAGACTCGTCAGCCATGTATCTAGGATGACCCTGAAATCTTCAAGATGGTTGCAATCGGTATCTCCAGGTATCTCTAACCTAGTCGACGGCGGACTTGTAAAATTGACAGGCGATGTGCCATGTGAGAGAAGATCGGGGAAGTTACGATAGAGTTGAAGCAGCCCAGTACACCTGTATGCTTCAGCTGCTTTCAGTAGATGATCCGTCGGTGTCATATCATCGCCCGAGTCAATGACTGCTGCTTCTCTTGGAAGCTCTATTTCGCATAGCTTGGCGTGGAGCTGTTCTGCGCTTCGAATGGCAATCATAGACTGCTCAATATCATGCCTCGATGAATGCTGGCGTCGATGAATACGTCTGCGCTCCTTCCTAACCAATGAGCCAACCTGAGCGACAAGTTCCAGAACTTCGACGCCAAGTCCAGTCTGTGGATGTGGCATCATTGCATTCATTTGAGTTGACAGAAGGGCCGGTTGTGGTCGAACTATTCGAGTGGTGCCCAGGGAGGGCAATTCTTGATCGGTGACAAAGGACAACAACATCTTCCAGTAGACGAGAGAGTTATAGAAGAAGAATCTCTTCTGCTTTTCGACATGCGTCAAAGTCCTATTCTGATTTTCGAGATGGGCAACGGTCTCAGCAAGAAGTTCAAACTCAGATTGACCCAGCCTACTAGGGTCGTGCCAACAGAGACTGAACCCAAGCATGACTAAGGCTAGCAGTGACGACGTATCTGTTGGGTCAACTTTGCTTTCATTCCATAGGGAACTGACCGCTTGATCCCGAAGGCGGCTGCTGGCTGTAGTAAGGCCTGGCGAGACCTCTGATAGGCAAGCTGCTGCCATGCTCTGGGTGACATAGTAGAGAGAAGGTGAATTGCCCCAGAGGTTTGATATGGTCGTCCTGTAGGGATTCAACTTGCTGTCGTAGCAAGACATCATGCCGCATACTTCCTTGAAGTAATATTCTACCAATATCGAGGAGTTGTACTGCAAGGAAGGTGAAAGTGGCGTCTCGTATCGGGATGGCGAAGCCGAAGCTGACGGTGCGAACCGCTCAACAATGCTGGTAGTGGTCCCAACCTCGTCTGGGATGATACCTGGCCACAAACCATTCCTATCTGTTTCGGTAGGCTGGGGGAGGGACGAGATTTTTTCCGAAGCGGCGGAAGGCGTTATGTTGTCTTCTTCGATGAATACATCTGACGATAAGAAGAGTGGTTCTATGCTGCTCGTGCCTTGGAAATCGATGCTCCTGGGGGTGCTCATATCCGTGAACTGATTGAAGAAGTCCATGTCGCAAAGGTCTTTACTGGACTGATCAAGCGTATGGAACCCACTGGGAGACTTTGCTGGCGAATGGCGAGTGCTCCCGGACTCATAGCTTCCTGGGGATGTAGGGTCATCCCGGGGCTGTCTTGAGGATGCAGTCCATTTCAATGGCTTCTGGTACCCAGGACAGGGAATTCCAAGCCTTTGGCAACGCGAGCAATAGGGCTTTGCTTCATCGCATTTGAGCTGTTGGTTTAAGCAGTCAGCAGTTGTCATTAGCGCCAGCAACTGCCGGCAGTAAGAATATCCCACCCTTTTCGATTTGCAAACAGCACATCCATTACGGGACCTGGTAATGGTTTTACGCGCTGACGGCAGCATAAGGCTCTTGAGAAAATGGCTCTCGAAAGCCCTGAAGATGATTATCAAACAAGTTTGTAAGTCAGCTCAGTAAAGTTGCATCTGGTGATTCCGTGCTCTCATCCGAGATTGATAGGTTGAACAAGGCGACCATCAAGGACCTTGAATACAGGAGTAGTCGACGAGCGTGCGTCAAAGTGATGGAAATGACTCGCGCAAGGATGCGGGGCTTATCGTAGGTGGAGTGCTCATGGGGGCATGACCAAGCGAGCTCCAACTACTGCTAGACGAAGTGGGGCCCTGAGGTGCGAAGGATATCTTTGCCCAAATGGGAATCGATGAGCAAAGCGACGAGTTTGATCATTCTGCCAACCCAGCTTCAACGACAATCGCTGAAAGCATGAAGTCATGCCACAGCCGGGAAAAACAGTCAGAACAATCAATTTCGACCCCATTTCTATACCATGGCAGCCATTTCGGGAAAACAGTCGTTCAAGGTTGCACTGATACAAACATGTCCCAAGGTGAGCCTTCAAATCACACCATCACCAATGCCTCTGTGAGGACCTGATGCTGACTCTGGCGCGTTTTTCTGTTTGGAAAGGCTCTTGATGCGGAACACAACTTTGTGCACGCGTCAAAGCAGATTCGTCTGGCAGCGACGCAAGGAGCATCGCTAGCTGTTCTTCCCGAGTATCATTTGACAGGATGGATGCCGGATGAGCCGTCGTTCGCCTTGAGCGCCGAGGATGCCTGTCACTTTCAGAAGCAATACCAGCAACTAGCAGCAGAACTCCATATCAACATCTGTGCAGGGACTATTGTATCACACGCACCAGACAATCGGCAGTCTGGCACAAACGATGCAAAATCGAAACCAACTCTTCTTAATACGTCTTACTTTATCGATCACGATGGTCAGCTTCTTGGCGCCTACACCAAGACCAATCTCTGGATCCCTGAACGCAGCCATCTGACTTCTAGTATCCAATACGCCCATAAGATGGATGTTGATGAGGGCACACCCGCCACAGGACCCCATCAGGTCTTCGACACTCCCTTCGGACCCGTCGGCATCCTGGTGTGCTGGGATCTCGCATTCCCCGAGGCGTTCCGACACCTTGTCCTCGCAGGGGCCAAGATCATTATAATGCCTTCGTACTGGACCCTGTCGGATATGAGTAAAGAAGGACTTGAATACAACGCCAACTGCGAAAGGTTGTTCGTGGAAACAACTCTCACCACACGCGCTTTCGAGAACACTGCCGCACTTATCTACTGCAACGCTACTGGTCCAGCGGAGCAAGGATTTTTTGGATGCAGCCAGGTAGCTTTGCCCATTGTGGGTAAAGTCCCTGGAAGCTTTACTGATGGTGAGGAGGGAATGCGTCTGGTAGACGTTGACATGCGGCTGGTGGAGATCGCGGAACGGAATTATCAGATAAGGAAAGATTTGAAACGGGTGGACTGGCATTACGGGTATTCGAAAGGCGCGAAGCTATAAAACCTGTCGCAGGAAAATAACAGAATGAATAGCATCTATCGTTTTCTTCTCATGTTTGAATGGTCGCGAGAAAAATTCACTGCAAGATGGACTTAGCACGCAAGGGTCACATAACCACCACAATAGGGAGGTCTTGGTAATCATAGCCACTCTTCATGAAAACACCGAAGCGTAAACTCGTGAATTAGCTTGACTCGAACCCAATTTTGGCTCAAAAAAAGATAAAGTTGATTCTCTACAAAAAGATCATACTACTCGAAGCTAGTTGATCGAGAACTCAATCCTTATCTTGTGGCAAGAAACTGTCTCCTTTTGCTGACGCACTTTTCTGCATAATAGGGGTTGCAACTGGAAGCTCCTCCCCAAGGATAAGTTCGAACTTCGGGCCATTGTATGACTTCTTTTTGGTCAACCACAACGCTACTGCGTAAACAATAAATATCCCAACCACGGCCGTGACATAATCTAGAGGAAATCAGCCACTTGCTTGTACTCCTCGCGGGTAGGCACTTACTCATGGTAGAGACGTTGATCGGGATTGCCGGAGGAAAGCAGAAGAACTAATGGGGCACACGTCAGTAAATCTTCAAAGTTGGTCAGGGAAGCTAGGGGTTGCTCACAACAGAGGTAACCAGTACAAAAAGAACCGAGGTCCAATTCACGACGTAACCAAAACAGCCTCGACCTAGAGTAAACTCGGGTCGATTGGCAGTTACAATCTGTCGCCCTCTGACGAGAAGAATCATGACTGGCAACGCGTAAGAAAGGTTCAAGAAGAGAGTACAGCTTGCTATGTAAGCATTAAAAGCCACCTCAGGGCCTATAGAACATCAGCATTATAGATTCGACAAGGTGAGTTGGAAAGTTACCTAGGTAAAGGAGGCCGAATAGGAGATTGAAGACAGCTTGCACAATAATGGCACGAACAGGCACATTGAGCTTCGGGTGGAGTTGCGATAGGCTGAAGAAGATTGGGTTAGCCTGTGTGATTCAGTTGCTGAGGATTGGGGGTGTATACTATCTCGAGAAAGGTGTGCCATTATCACGAGCCATCGCCCATACCAGACGACTACCAGATGTGACGCAACCATTAGCGCCATTGACGAAGCATAGAGCTACTGCGACGCTAAGAACAGTGGCGGCTGCTTTACTGCGTGTTGCTTGCAGTATCATTTCCGTGAGAGGACTTTGCGTAGGCGAAGCGAGGAGGACATCGATATCGACGGCGCAGAAGAGCATGACGAGGATGAAGGCGATTCCACTTTGAAGTATGTTAGAGATAAAGACAGTCTAGAAGGTAACTTGGACTTGGACCTACGTTGTGCCACCGACAAGTACGGCGCCAACCATGGCTTGGGGAGCATCTTTGGATGGATGGGGCATCTCTTCGGTCATGTGAGCTACAGCATCGAAACTGAAGAGTCCAAGTCAATAAGCATCCTCCAAGGTGTAGGTTATGGAAAGATAACAAACCCAATCAAACTGAGGGCAGATTGGAGAAGCCCCAGCATCCAAGCAGTACCATCACTCCAGCCAGTCGTATTGGAAAAGTTGGTGAAGACAAACTCAGCATCCGTCTTGGGAGATGTTGCAAGCAGAACAATGCTTATGACGACGACGCTGATTAGGGACCAGTACACTAGGATAAGTGAGTGGAAGTTTTTGTTGTGCTAAAGCTGGCCTAGACTTACAAGCTCCTTCGTTCCATCGATTCAGAATGGGGTAGGCAAATATATTCAAAAAGACGCCAATGATCGAAACCGCAACGAACATCAGATAGGTGCTCCATTGGGAGATTTGATAGGCCCCACCAGAGCCGGCTACTGCAGCCGCTGCGAGGAACCGTGCTGTCATTCGAGTTAGTCGCCAGTTTCGCTGATTTTGCAATGCTGGGCCCTACCTCCAAAGTATGCGGCGGTCGTGTTGAGAGTGAGCCATCCAGCGATGTTGACCCATCCAACGAAGAAGCTCTAGTCCTTTTAGTACATTGCATTTGACCGAATTAGACAAAAAAATATGGTTTTACCATTATCTTCCTCCACTTTCGGGTTGACAAGGCATAAGCATAGTGGTACTGCCCTCCAGCTGTCAGATAGAGAGATGCGAGCTCTCCAACACTGGCACTCAGACAGATGTTGCAAAGAACGCAGAATATGAACCCGTAGATGAAAGAGACAGAGCCTCCAGATGGCATGACAAGACCGATGGACCCGGCCAGAGAAATCCACGTACTTCAAAAGTCAGTATTAGCATCCTTCAGAAGTTTGAAGCGACCTACTTCAAAATTGCAAAGGCCATGCCAATCATGGTCAGCTTGGAGAATCGCTTCTGTAGGTGGCCATCTTGACCGTCGGCTGTTCCGGCCATGGTAATTGCAGCAGTGTGGCGCGCGACTGTGTTAGAAACATCGGTGTTGAAACCCGAGGACCGTTTTCAAATTTAAAAAAGTGAGCCCCTTCCGGCTTCTTATGTCATTTTTCAGAGGTTTCACTTGTTCATCGCGTTGTAGCACCCATGATAACGAGATAGATGATAATCAGTGACATGTTTCGCTCAACATTTTGCTATCAGGAATCGCTATTGGCTTGCCGCCTTTGTGTGTTAAGCCCGCTGTTGCAAGTAATGAGAAGGCCTATCGGGCCGCTAACCCTAAAACGGCAATGTTAAGCAAAGGAAAACTCCAACCCCACGACGGCTGTGGGCCGGGGATGCAGTCAGCCGATCACACCCCGCAGGCACAGATAACGGGCCTGTTACGTCGATGTCAGTTTTTAGTCCGACCTTGAACTGCGTGCTTGGCTATAGGCAGCCCAGTGGAAGCTCCCCTAACCCCTCCTTCTCCAGACCAAACCAACCAGTCGATGAGTCTCGGTAGATGCTGCCGATGCATGTTGAGGTGCGGGGTAATTGTAGTCTTCTGGGCCCAGCCTGCATAACGAAGAGCAGTGATAGCTGCCACAAAGCAAATATCCTTTCAGATTGTGTCTTGTAGTTTCATTTCTCAGTACTCCAGCAATACGAGATCAGTTCCCTTGTTGCTTTGCCTTGCCAGCTATGAAAACTCAACCAGGAGGCGTGGTGATACAGACTCATATATGGAACTCGGTCTTCGCACCTGACGAGTCCTGGCCGAAGGAGTAATGCCAGTTCACCAAGAGGGACCTTCAGTTTGTTCACTGCGAACATCAGAGGATAGAAATTTAAAAGGAATGTAAAGAAAAACGGGTTAGAAGACGACCGACAAATAGCTGACCTCAAATGTCCGAACAAAGAGCTTAACGAGAAACCAGACAGCAGTCGTCGTTAGACCTAGCAACCCAACCGATAATTACATTGAAGAAGTCTCAACCCTAGCAATAAGTGAACCAAACCAGAGACCCAGAAAAGCAACTGTCATCTATGCGGAGTTGATGTACAGAGCGTTGCCTTCAACCTCCTTCACCCACAAGTTCCAAGGTCGCAACATCGACCATCTCGTAGTCTGGTCGGATCCGGCGCACTCCTCTTTGCTCAACCCCTTTATACCCCCTGTAGACCCGGTCACTCCCTGGAGCATCAAAGCCGTAGTCTGAATACTGGCGTTCTTCTGCGTGTAGATCGCACGCATTACAGCCAGCTCAATGCTGTCTGCAACGACTGTGAACCCATGTCCGCGCATCATCGTAACGTTGTTACCATTGTCAAAATGCTTTGCTAGCGCAGCGCCCATGTTCTCCGTGCGTACTAGTAGATCAGGCACATCTCCTTCCTCCATATGGTCCGCAGTGTCGAAGACTGGTGAGCCATCGGAGCCGAGGAATCCGCACATGTGGCTGACGGCGACGAGACGCACGCTTGAAATGGTGTAGGGGACCACAGCTTCAGAGTGGCTGTGTATCACCGCCTTGACTTCGGGATGCCGTTTGTAGATTTCGGAGTGGATTCGCCTCTCTGCAAAGCCTTGGGAGGAATTTGGATTTACGGGCTCTGCATCCTCGACATTATACGCAATTAAATCTTCGGGTGAAGACACCTGGGCTGGAGCGATATTTAGGGACATGACGAACGTGTCCGCACGGAATGGGTGGCGAAATGACAGATGGCCATACGCATCGACGACCTGATGGAAATGAAGTATATGAGAGCCGTCGATGAATTTCCGAAAATGCCCTTGCAGTGCCGCGCTTCTTTGGAGGGAAGTCATTTTGAATCAGAACAACTGTGCAATTCTTTGAAACACCGTGACAAGGAAACGAAAATCGAAGCAAAAGTGTTTTGTGAATCGAAGGAACTAACGCTCGGACACATCTGGACGAATCAGCAAGGCAATGATGGAATGATGCGCTCAGAATGGCCGACGGGTTTTAAAAGCCGGCATCAAGTGCAAAGTAAACAGATCATCCGGAAATGGGATGGTTGGGGTTTAACTAAAAGAAAAGTGCGCAATGTATAGTGGCAAGATTCTGGCCAACTAAGCCACAGAAGGCAGCCCCTGCCTATTCATCTCCACAGTCTATGGCCTAAGATCGCTTTCAGGACCCCTTTTCCGGCGGATCCAGGTATTTAACACCTCCCAACTCCAATTTGGCCCAGCCCCGGACGCTGTAGCTGAGGCCCTGATGCCGGACGTATACTGAAAAGTCCACAAGTGGTCGGCCTATATCCAGGAAACCGGGGATTCCTTCTTTACGGCCGGCTCTGATCTTACTCTTGACGAGGCTATAGTCCGATTTACGGGCCGGTCCCGGGGGTAACGACAATCCTGACGAAACCGATCCCGACCGGCTCTAAGGTTTGGGTCCTTGCCTGATCCGGTTACTGCCTCTGACGGCTCTGGCATATCCACGGGAAGGACCCGTACGGGCTGGTCCCGCAGGCCCAGCTGGCCTAAAGTGACAAGGCCGCAGATGAGGCCAACTTGATGCTGACCAAGCGGGTTTTAGCGGCCTTTATTAACCTGCTTCCGCCAGTAGTCTACTACATCTTTCTAGACAACCTCTTCCCTACAATCCGGCTCTTTCGGGCCCTCCGGAAGCTGGGAGTCGGAGCTTCTGGCACCTGCCGGAAGGACAACGGTATCTACAAGACCCTTGTTGCGGAGAAGGAGGCTGAAAGCCGGAGCATCCCTTCGGGCACAATCCATAATATCCCTACGATAGATAAGTTAGTACACATGATGTTATGAACCTCCTTCCATAGATATCTCTATACTAACCAGTCTCTTATCATTATACGTTGATTAATTTAGTTAGAAAGACAATACTGTTGTGTTCTTTATGGCTGCAGTCTTCTGGGCAACAACGGAGGAGGTTGTTACTCGGCGCCGGCGCCGGCCGGCTGAAGAAACCCCTGCAAAGCGGGGTGCCTGACAAGCTTTCGGCAACGACGTCCGGAAGGACCTGTCGGTGCCTCTGCCTATTGACCGGCATGACCACAAGACTAACGGGGTTAGTAGGGATGACTAGATGAGGTAGTGTTATCAATGAAGCCACTCTATTCATCGAGTAGGCTGGCAGGCAATCATTTGGGCTTTCCTGCTTGAGGCGGTCCTTAGAATACTCTTCTTCTGTGGTCATGGGGTACGCCAACATAGGACTCAGCCAAGAACCAAATTTGACTCTAGTTTAGTAATACTTCACATAAGACTAATTTGATTGGTTAGGCATAGATTCCTATTTGTTACTACCCAGTTCATGGCAAAAAATGGCACTATCCCGCGCTCAAGGTATACTCCTAGGGAAATCTGCCGCAAGGGTCACAGCCCTCGCCGCCTTGGCGGTAGATACAACAACCACAACCACAACCACCGCCACAACCAATATTTACACGGCCCGCACCTTGGGTCTCAGAGCATCACCCAACTGGATCAGCTGGGCCTCGCTCAAACCCGCATACTGCAGACAGGCCGAGCCACAGACAAGTGGGTAAGGGGGAGCCACGCCGCAGCCGCCGGTAAGGACGGTGGAAAGGACCATGCAGGTGGGCGGGACGTTGTCGAAGCGAGCGACTGGCGACGAGTCAATAAGGTAACTAAGCAGTATGTAACATTCTCAAATATGGGGATGTTCAGGCTATGGCATCAAAGAAAAGCAAGGACTCGCACGTACCGCCACGAGCAGGAATAGACGTTTGGATGGTAACGTAGCGCAGATCGTTCTGGCACATGTCGAAGTTGTACTGGGGCACGCCGCAGTAGCCTGTGTTGGCGGCTGTGCTCAGCAGGCCCTCGCTTTCGGCCCGCAACATGACCGTCTCGTTGAGGCTTGGGATGATGGAGCTGGCCAGGTCCTCAGTCGTGAAGGGTTCGTTGCTAGCGAAGTCCTGGCGGCAAATGCTCCTTAAAACGTAGCACCTGACGACCTGGCCTGTAGCGGTGATAGCGCTAGTGGCGAGGAGCCCAAGGACGGGGACGATGGCAACGAAAGGCATTTTAATGGATGACAGTAATGGATTGGAGACTTGACTTTGTAGTGAAAAGAGATTCTTTGGTGCTGAACCTGTTATTTGTGTTGGTGGTCTGTCGCCATAACAAGCGGGATCTATCGTTTATTTATATTCGTAATTACAAGGTGAAGCGTTCCATAACAACACCACAACAGAACATGAACGACAAGTCAATTTGTCCCCGGCCCCAAGATTGGTTTCCTTATCACCGCGGCTTGGCAACTTTGACTGCGTCTAGAAACATTGAATTCTGAAAGAGGTTCGTTTTCCGAGATACCTATCGTAAGCATGCGCCCTAGTTTGCAAAAGCGGCAACTCGATTGATACAAAAGCTCGGCATCTTGGCATTGCGTATTCAGCCTTGTAAGATATATCCGAATTCAAACAAGTGGTTGCCTATATTTGGATACTTTTGTCACTTGCACCTCTAATAAGGCCCACAAATTACGCCCGCCAATTATTATGTATCACGCTTCAGCGTTACATGCAGAACGTATGACTGCTTGCATGATATAGGTATGTGGGAACTTCCTCTCATGCTGCATTATATATCACTCAAACGTCTCAACCGGGCTTTCACGCCAACTGTCACTGGCCGTTCTGTACCTTACCTAACTATCACCTGCCATGGCGTTCGCCGGCCTCGCATGGCCAAGTAGTTGGTTATTCCTGTCCACTTCTCTATTCTTTCTTAGTCTACGGCAGACGACAAGATACCTGAGGACTATGCTGGCTGCCCTACACGTACTTGCCGTCAATATCAGCCTCCTCGGCGCCGATATCGAGATCTTGAAGAAGCTACCTCCGTTTGTTGTGCCCTTCACCATCGGGGTAACAGTGCATACAACATCCATCCTCCTCCTGGACACAGAAGCAACCACGGCTGGCCTGCCTTTCGTCGAGCAGCTGAAAGAAGCGGTGCTGGTCTGGTCCAACATTCGAAGGCTTGAGAAGCGTCGCCGTCCCCACCCGGCTGCAGCACCCAACACGCAGGACTTCCAAGGCGGCATATCTTTTGGCATTGGCCGTGTACTTAGGGCGCTGGCCCTTTGGCTCCTCGACCGGTGCATATACGAGATTGTCATCACTCGCACGCTCGGCTCGCTCCCCCTCGGCATCTCCAGTTTCGCTCCCGCTAAGCAGGCACTCTTTCCCGGCAGCCCCTGGGCTTCCTCGCACTTCACGCACGCCGATCTCATCCTCCGCGCCGTCACCTGCACGCACTGGATCTGGAGCACCTACTTGGGCCTGACGGTTGCGCACCACGCGTGTGCCGCTCTCTTCGTCTCAGTGCTGGCCTGGGACTCGCCGGGGGACTGGACATCACAGCCCCTGTTCGGCTCCGTCTGGGACGCCTACACCCTGCGGCGCTTTTGGGGCGTATTCTGGCAGCGGTTGCACGTAATACCCTTCTCCGCCTGCACGCCCCCCGGGGTCCCCAAAGAGCTCCGAGCACTATGGGTCTTTTTGCTCTCTGCAGGCTGCCACGTGCTGGCTAACTGGGTGCTGTATCGCAAACTGTGTGCACTATCCGAATTACGTTTTTTTGTGTCAAACTGGGCTGTTTGTTTGTTGGAGACGGCGTGCGGGCTGGACGACCGGAAGGCAGCCGCCGAGTCGGGCAGTGCAATCACTTCTTGGGGTCGGCGGGCCGTTGGCCTTGGCTTCGTTTGGACCTTCTTCTTTTGTACAGTTCCTGCATGGCAATACCCCGTAGTATTAGCCAGTTTGTAACGAGGTCAAGTCAGCAAGCTATGCCGTTTAGGAGAAACGTCCTCAGTCATGATACGGTTTACCTGTCTTTGAATCCGTCTTTGACTCTTGGTCCCAGATCAGTATGTCCTGAGGGATTAACTTATAGGCGACGCTCAGATTTCTGACCACTGGCCTTGAATTCTCCAGGTCTCCACAACGTCCACCGAAATTGACAACCCTCGATTGAGTTGCGGCCCAGCCATTCACAGTCGCGATCTGGTTTTTTGTTTTGTTTTTTGCGTGGTGTGTTGTTCGTGGTTGTTTACTGCCTTACATTCTCCACCCGTTCTAGAATAGGTAAGGCATGTGTTTTCTTTTGTTACCACAGTTCTGAGTCCTGGTTTGAGTGAGAAGTTGGATAAACACTATGGCAAAATCCCCTTGCTTGCTACCGCCGCCTCCGCCCGCCTCCACAGCCAAGAAAATCGTAAGTTCCGCTTTGGGTGACTCCAGTGGACGAACGTACCCAACCACATGCGGAAAGGTTGGTGTTGTGGTACGGAGGAGGTTGATAAAGTGATCTTATCTGTGCATACAGCCCCCAACACAGCCACGCCGACACTGCAGGTGTTCGGCATGCGACTATATGTGCTCAGTGCTATAAAACTGCATCCCCCGCTCGCCTCTTATAACAGCTCACTCCCAATTAATTCACATTCATCTTTAATAAGTGCTTACACTAATTGGTAACAGTGTCATCCGACAAAGTCATGCCAGAAACCAAGGAGTCAACTGTTATGTCTCTTCCGTCATACAACGAGGCTTCACCGCCCGGCCAGGACATCTTGCAACCAACGACGCTTGTCCTCGCGGGCCAGGCGATCCACGCCCTGACGCCAGACTCGCCGTCGCTGTACCGCCTCAGCCTGGGCATCGCCGACCTTTCAGATATCACGACGCAGGTAGAACTATCGCGCGTCGAACCCAACAGGAGCGGCTCGGGGCGCGAACGCCATATTTACGACCTGAAGCACATGCGCTCGGTGCCGGGCGGCTACGAAAAGCTGCCGGCCGACTCACCGCGGTATTTCATCCAACGCGCAAGCAGACGTCTCCCAGACCCCGCAGCCCTAGGGATCAAGAAAAGCAGTTCATTCATACCAGGAAAGGTGGCGCACTCGACCGCCGTGCCTGTGGATATCTCTGGCAAAACCAGCAAGTATGGCATTCCCAACTTTTACAAGGATGGCGTTGCCATCTTCGGCACCAACGGACGCGAATGGACTGATGCGCAAGGGAACGCTGTGGCTGTCATGCACGACGACAAAGCGGAGAGGCAACACAGCTTGATTGTAACGGCAGCCCTGCCGCGCGGCCAGTTTGACATGCTCGTGGCCCTGTGGTGCTGCCATGTTTGGGAGTTTAGCGTGAACAATGCTGCAAAAGTACACGAAGGGATGAATGGAGGTAATTATCTAGATTTTGGACAGGCCCCTATTTATCCCTATATTAGGATAGCAGCTGACTTCTGGCGCAAATATCTAGTGGCAAGGAAGATGAGGCAGGCTAAAGAGTTCGGCTTTGCGGGGGCCTGGGGACCAGGTACGTCGCCATCATCGCGATTGATGCCCCTCGAATAGTTACGTTGCGATGATTTCTTGGCTAACAACGCCCTTTCCAGCGGGCGGCGGAGGAGCAGCTGGAGCGTTCTAAGTCCGCGGTTCCTGGGACAGTCGTGCTATGACGTCCCATATAACATGGTCGCAGGCTTGCAGAAAACTTCTGTAGCCCTCAAATTCCAAAACTGGCAAAAAGGAATTGCCGTGGTGAGAGGTATCAGGGGCCAAGGGCGTATTGCAGGCACCCGACAGCTTCGGCCATAAGAAGCAACTGTCGACGATGACTGACCGGCGGCAATTGTTAGACGAGAGGCTGGCTAGTTCTAAACGCCATCTAGTGGACATCGATGCGTGTCAGCGGTAACCATCATCTAGTGGATGTTGTTACGCATCAGTGGCACCGAACTAGGTGGTTCAAGTGCAATCAACTCACCCAGCTGCTCACCTCGCTCCGGCTGCTTTATTGCCTTCTTGGGTGATGTTTGTGGTGAGCTGGGTGAGCTGGGTGAGTAGGTGTATGAATGAGGGGGCGTTTGTTATTGGCGTGTTAGTGTAAGCGCTAACTACTAACCGCTAAGTACAAAATAGTACGTATACACTCTAAAAGCCTGGATTTGATTTGCTGCTTACGCAGGTGTCGCTTGCCTGTAGATAGCATAAGTACGATAAATAGAAAACAGAAAAGACATCCTTATAAGATAGGTATTAATAGCTTTACACCCTAGGTTTTATACTTCTTAAGTTTTCTTCTTTTAATATTATAAAGATCTAAGTTATAGTGTTATAACAGTCTAAGGTAAGTATATTTATAACTAGCTATAATAACTATTATAAGCTTGCTCGGCACCCCCCTCCGATTCCCACCATCAACCCCAGACGAATTGATGGGAAGGTACGGACAAGATTGGTCAATACGTTCGCAGCGTTATTTGTTCCGTATTGATCCGTTGGCAAACATGTGATGACGACGTTGTGATTCTCTATCCTTCCGAGAGTGTAGGCATTACTGTCGAGCTTGTAGGCGTTGCCATCAATGACAGGTGGAAATGAGACTTCGTGCGTTTCGTCCAACATGGCTTGAGCAGCCGCCAGCTCCGTGTAAAGAGCGCATATCCAAGCGACAGTATACTGATGATGCCAAAGCGGCTGACCGTCTCCCGGCCCCAAAATTTCGTCGTCTCGACTATCGTGGGAAGGCTTTTGTCGTTTGGGAGTGTGAAGGGGTCCATTGTGGGACACTCCGTACCAAGGTCGTTTCCCATTCATCCCGCAAATGGAACAAGATGCAGTTGCGCGCGAGTTTTGAGAGTCGTCAGGTAAGGGCGGATGCGGCAGAGCAGATACGCGGACGGCGTCCAACGAAACGCGCCTCTCTCCAATCCATCAGAAGTGGGATAGAGTTGAAACAGGGGGGAGATGGAAAGGCTGACCAGGCTGTGAGGCCAGACACTCCTTTTTACAAAAACAAATGACGAGCATCGTCATTGATTGGTTCTTCAGTTCCGCCTTTCGGCGCAGCTCCAACCAACCTACTTGAGTGCCCTGCCCAGCCACTTCCCTCGGATGACATTTCCTACTTTGGAACATTGGAGTCCAGAATTGGGTCCCTTGCACGAGCTGAGCAGCATTAGGGAACCCTTCTGTTCTTCATCACAACAGGCTGAGCCAGAATATGCCGGGCCTGTCAACCCAATCAGCGTACAAACCTCCGGGACAGCACCAAACAGGATCCGGGGTCAATGAAGAAGCCTCGTGGAATGAAGCAGACTTTTGTTGTGTAAGACCCGGGTTCAACGGTAGATAGATGCCTATCACCTTTTGGGCAGTTCCGGAAAGACAGCGGAGGTGCGGTAGCGGGGTCTGATACGCTAACGGCGCCGACAACGACACTGAGACTGTCTCTAATAACGCGGCGCCGTTTGTGATTCTGTCGGCGTTTCGCAACATTCGGTGCTCACGACGGGCGGAGCCGCCATGTGATCCGGCCGAACTCTTTGCGATTCGCAGGCTTTGGGGAGTGTTTCGCAAAAAGCGCGGATCATTTTAATTTTTAATTTTTAATTATTTTTATAAGCTGGTTCTGAACCGAAGACTGATGTGCACCTCCGGCCGAATGCAGTGGACCTGAGAACTCCAATAGCATTCGCGTGTGACACGACTTAAACAGCAGGACCTAGCTATTCTATCTCTCGCTACGCGTTGCAATGTTCTTCACGTCAAAGCATACAACAAAGATGACAGAAAGATAGACCAGTGAAGTCACATCATCTAAATAATCTGCCCTGCAACAACCATGTTGTAGAAGCATTTAACCACCAGCCAACAACCACCGACCCCTCCACCTGTTTGACAGCGCATGAACTAATACGTCCACAACGGTTGAAATACTTCGCGACTCGTTTTTACCTCGGGCAGCTCTTGACAATTTTCTGGACCAAGCCATCCTTGCGCACAAATTCTTTCGAGAAAAGCGCCAGCTGTTCGGGACCAAGCTTGGTACGCGCGGTTGCCGCTTCTCTGAATGCTTCCCTCGTGCCAATTTTACCGCCACGAAGGCCAGCAGCACCGACGAGCATACCAAGAATGGCAAACGGCGCAGAGAGAGGGTCATTTACGATTTCGGCAATGGATATAGCCGCGTTTCCAGCCTCGCCGATGATCAGCGCGGCAGTGGCAATCCTTGCAGCGCCACCCAAGGCCTGGACCGCGGCTCCGGCAAAGGGAATGACAGCGAAGACGATGGTTAGGATGCCCAAGACAAGATCGCGGGTTTTTGTCTCCTTCTGCTCCTTGCCAATTTCCTTGACATTCTTGATCGACACGGAGGCATCCTCAAGCATAAACACAGGCATACTGAAGGATGTCGAGATGTCGCTCTCATCGGCATCGATGGAACCCAACCGCATCTCCAAGTAGGTCGATCAAAAGGTAGCGCGGAGCTTGTCGATGCTGGGTATGGCCTCATCGACAATCTCCTTGGGGTTCGGGACATCGATCTTGCCCGTATCCGAGATGCGCCGGGGGAAGTTCTTGCGCATGTAGTAGTTCATAGAGCACTGAGCCTGCTGAGGGCATGTCGGCAGGGGGCCGCAAACGGTGCAAGGGTCGTTGATGGCGTGGTCTCTCCAATAAATCCACTCCTTCTGGATACCCGTCTCTTCCAAAAGCGCCTTGTAGAAGCCATCCTCGTCACGCATTTTGAAGACGACCTGACGGGGACCGGGATTGAGGCCAAGGTCGTACTGAAGTGTTGCCTCCTCGCAGGGTCCCGAGCCCTTGTTCTTTCGCGTTTCCCATGTGCAGTCCATGTATTTCAGACCTTTGCCTCTGCCGATGGCCAAGAACTCATCAAGCTGCGCGTCGATTGCGTCTTTGACCCACTCGGCATACCATCCAAACTATAAGGAGAAGATACCGTCAGCAGGGTGACTCCGTTCCATGGTGCGGATTATTTAAAACCAAACAAAATAGAGACTCGCCATGTGGCGTCTTGAACATACCTTGTCATCGTAGTCCTTGGAAACCTCATTGTACTCCGTGATGGCCTTCTCAAGCCGATCGTACAAGATCTTGACCAAAGCCATGTTTCGGCAGTGAGACGGGACTTCATCGATCTTCTTCTCCAGATCTTCCAAAGTCTTCGGCCACTTGGTGGAGTCGCATTAAGATTGTCCGCCTCAACTGTCCATCCACCTTTCACGGGGGGTCCCTCAAACCAACCGGCCAAATCAATAGCCCAGTCGGTCGTTCCGCCGAAGTTGAGGTCCTTGATCCATTTCACACGGTTGGCCTTGGTGACATCATCCATGTAAGCAGCCCAGTCGGTTCTGCCGTTGCCTTGGGTACCATCTAAAACAAAGTAACGAAGATTAGTCTTGGATTAAAGGACAATTGGGAGGTGAGGAGATGAAAAGGCTGGAGCCGTTGTTACATACTGCATCACGAGTGCTTTGTCAGTCGAGTTGTCATGGATCGAATCGAAAAGGAGATGAAACTTACCAGATGACAATATCTGAATCGATCTTCTTGTCGTACCATTTCTTTGCACTAAATCCCTCGGTACCAGCATAACTGTAGTCAAGGATCTGGCTGATTTCCGCATTGGCAACTGATGGGATAGGTTAGCTACAACTCTTCGGCGTGCATAATTGCAGTGGTCAAAAACTAGGACAGAACAGAAGTTCCGGTTGGGTGCTATTGCAAAGGCCAAAGATATCATTTTCAATCAGGAGCAAGTACTTACTGTAACCGCCAGTGCCCGTACACTGACCAGGCTCCGCATCAGATATTTTGGGGGTTCCGGTAAATGTGCACATTGGTCCATCACACTCGGGGTCTGTCATGCGGAAGCTGCGGCCGTAACTGCTGATGCCGACGAAAATCTTACTAGCCGGGACGCCGGCCTTTGTGATCATCGACAGCGCGTTCTCTGTTTCTGTGAGGTTGACGTGGGATCGGAGGCAGTTACCCGTGGGACAACCGGGATTCGCGAATTTGTTGCTGTGGTCTGCAGATCTCATTTGTCAGTTTGTTCATCCTCAGGATAAGGAAAACTAAAGTCACTCACCCCATTGACCATGAAGGTCATATGTCATGTAAATGAAGTAGTCGAGAACCTCGGCCATCTTGTCAACGGGGAACGGCTTCAGGTACCAGAAAGAAGCCGGAAGCGCAATCGACAAGGTCCTTTCGCCGGTACCCATCTTCTCCCTCATGATTGTCAGGAAGCGGAGGTAGTTTTGTGCGTCTACCGCCTCACCCTTGGGAATATCTGGCATATCCGGGGCACCAGGATATTCCCAGTCAAAGTCAACACCGTCCAATGAATGGTCATCCAAGAATTTCATGACGTTGTTCGCAAATCTCTCCCGGTTGGCCGGCTTCACTGCGTCTCGATATCGCTGGTAGGTGGCTGGCTCGGTGGACTCGGCCCATCCTCCGAAAGATATAATCTTCTTGAACTTAGGCTTAAGCTTGTTGAACTTGTCAAACTGGTCTTTGACATTCGAAGCAATGTTGACGTTGAAATCGGTCGTCAGTCCCGCAAAGGCGAAATGCACGTGGGTAAGGCCGTCGAACTGGCTTTCGATTTCAGTTGCGTCCATTCTCAGGCAGTCTCGGTTGCCATTGTAGGCCTGGAAGTAGCCGACGCGAGAGAAGGACGCAGGTGCCTTGTCGTTGTTGACGATATCCGTGCCGCAGTTGGAGATGCAACCGTTGGTACCGGCCTTGAAAGCTCCTGGAGCGCCCGTGTCGGCGGGTGACTCTGTGCAGAACTCCACCGTGGTGCCGCAGAAGCCCCAGCCGGAGCAGCAAGCCTTGAGAGGGCACTGGTTGAGCTTGGCAAGGTCATCGCCGTTGAACTTGCCCGACGGCTTCTTGGTACCGGGCTTCTGCGGGCCACAAGCGGCGCCTTCGATCGGCAGAGGCATTGGGGTGTTGCCCTCGCTGACGCATATAATCTGGTCGGGTTGGAGCCGACTACAGCCAGCCCAGCCCCAGGTCTTTTTGTTGAACTTCTCAATGTCGTCCTGCTTGATTCCATAGTTTTCCGCAATAGCGAAGCAGCCGTCTTTGGCGATGATCTTGTGCGTGGCGCAAGTGCCATCCGAGTCGGGCTTCGGCTTTTTGTCCGGAAGAGTACCCGAAGAGCAGCAGACCCATTGCTTGGGAATGAGTTTAGAGCACAGGTCCGTCTTGGTATTGAACTTGAGGAAATCGGCGCCGCGAATGCCGCATCGCGATGCGAGAGCGGCGCAAATGTCGCCCGAGTCTACCTGGATAGCCGTGCAGTCCGCCCGGGCCTGCAAAAGCGAGTCGGAGCGGCTTTCGATGGTAGTCACATTATCGCTCTTGTCTGCCGCGAAGACTCCAAGCGTGAGATTCCCAGCGAGCTCCCAGGCGGCATCAATGCCGACGCAACGACCGGAAGCCCATGACTGCATGGCTTCCTGTGCCCTCGACATGCTATCAACGGTCTCGGCTACAAAAACCCCAACAGTCCGCGCATTTCGAGACCCTCTGTTGCAGGTCTGGAAGACCTGACTGCCGTTGATGGCCGCGTCACCTATCTCAACTGTTAGTGATGGTTCAAATGTACATGGCCAAGTCCGAAGCTCAATCCAGGAAGTGTTGTCAAATTGGGCGACTGATTAAAAGGGTAATTAGTACGCACTAAGTAAAAACTGTCAGCCGAACACGTTTCCTCAGCAGGCAAGTTCCCGCCTGGCCTCCGGGTTTCTCTCCGGGACTCGATAATAGGGGTGTACTCACCGGAATGTTTGAATGATGCGTCCGGCACTCTGATTCTCCACCTCTGCACCGACGAATGCACCAACAATGGTACTGTTCGACTTGGCAAACACAATGGTTGAACCGCAATGGGTACTGTTGGAAAGGTAGGTTGAGATGTGGGACATCGCGTCGCCGGCGCTGTCACCTCCTTTAAGCACGGAAGGACCTGCAAGAGTGCTCGCCTGTACAGTTGCCTTCTTCGCACCACAGCTGTTCGAGGGGGCATTAGCATGCTCGACGGCCTGAGGCTTAACGGTCTGGCCACTCCGGCGTGTAGACAGTACGCGTGGCAGTGTAAGTGATGAGCGTCTGGCGCTGCTCTTCTTTGGCCCGTTGCCGACGGTGCAAGCTCGGACCGTAATGTATCTGCTCAACTCGTTGCAGATATTGAAATCAAAAAGCAGCGGTTCTTCGCAATTCTTGAGGTCGTCCGTGTCATGGATACGCGTCCACTTCGCCGGATCTGGGCCTACCGCATTGCAAAGAACCGGACAGCCGTCGACAAGCGGCGAGCCCCTGGGGTCGGTGGCCTCGATCTCTCCTACCGGAACAAGAGGCTTAATACCAAGGTCGAACTTGTACTCGGTTGAGTTGAAGCCATCAGTCTTGAACTCGGTAGGATAGGTTTCATTTTTCGTAATGAGCGTCTCGTTCTGGGCCAAGGATCCCGCGAGTAGATTAAAAAGAAAAAACAATGAACGTCGGGGTCCCATTTTGGGCACCAAAAGAGTGAAAATGCTAAAGAATGACTGCCTAATACAGGTGAGAAGAAAAAAAAGGAGTGTTTGGTGATAAAAAACAGTTTGTTGTTGGCGGTTTGTGCCTTTTATGACTTGGGAAGGTCTTGATGCGTGTACCCAGCACAGCCCGTCCGCGATGTAAGTGGTTCAATACGCCTGGGCCGTAGTTGGTTTGGACCTCCGGCAAAAGAGAACTCTGGCCAGCATGATTTGACCCTTCTCATCCCTTCAAACACATGTTCGGAAGTCTCTAATGCTGGTCCAGGGCTTCATGCCTTGTCGGGTAGTAACACCATGATGAGCCTAGGCATCGTTTAAGCCGTTGAAGTCATGAATACTTCTTGTAAAGCGAGCCGACGAGCCAGAGGCCTTGGCAGAAATCTGCAAGGTTTAGCCCAGCACAGGGCTGAGTCGGCAGGAGAAGTGAGTCGAGAACAACAGGGGGGGGGTTTGGAGACAAAATCAGCCCGGATTTCGGCGTAATGCTTACCTGCTACGAAAGCGTGCCAAGAGGGTTCAACGCTACCGTATCTGTCAAGGATTATCAACAAATTTGCCTCATTAGCCCCGATCTATGTCGGTTGTCGAAGATAACTGGGCGATGAAGGCGGAATGTTGTCGGTCCAAGGGGGTAATAGAACAACGTACGGGTACATCTTTAGTGCCCTGGCATGCATCACGAGGATGCCTTAACAGAGAACGACGGTTTTTTCTTCTTTCGCCCGATCGCTGCTGTAGGCACCACCAGCAAGGATCATGGCGCGAAGCAGCTGCTAAGGATCTGGATCCCGGACGAACATCTTGGCATCTATCCAGGTTCATGGAGTACCTCGGTGCGGGCCGTGAGGCCGAGGGCGGAAACATGTCTCGATTGGGAAGCTAAATTTCAAAGACCCATTGCGCAGACCCCACGGAAAGACTCGAATGGAGACACTGCTAGTCTTGAGCGATTGATTTAAATAAGAGAGCGCAGAAACTAGTGCAAGCTTCAGGTCGGTTAGAATGGCCTTGCCAGTAAGTCTAAACCTATGCATAAGCGTGTTCGATGGGGATAATGCCGGGATGTTTTCTTGGACAGGGAGGCGTTGCTCAAGTCAGTCTGGCAAGTCATTCGATGTGTGCTTTCTTTTCTCAGCGGCACAGCAACAAACCAAAGTGCATTGCCCGACATCACGCAGCACACAGGGTCCGTCAAAAACCCTGCATCACGGACCAGGGGCATGAAGAAAGACGAAATAAACCCTGGCAAGAATTGCACCCTGTGGTTACAACTTCGCCTTTCACGACTGTGGTACCTTTTACCTTGGCATAACCCTTTTCTGTCATCGAGTTTCTCCCTTGCCAGTAGTCTTGACCGGGTGAATGTGGCACCGACCTCAGCTACCTGTTAGCAGAAAACACCACTGTCGGATATCTGACCGTAACCTGATGGTGGTTCAAAAGTGGGGGTGGGTTAATTGCGGGGTGGTTGAGTTATCTTTGACGATTTTCAAATAGTCCCACCCCTATCTACTTAAAATAGAAGCGGTACTTGGGACTATGCACGCCATCGCTAGTCCTTGTAGATTAGACAAAGTCTTCTGGCAAAGTTCTTCTTGAACACTGCCCCTCTAGGTCTTTGAAGAAACCGAGTGTCTGCCGGGACATTACGAAGATGAGGCATTTCTAGGGATCGAATACTCTTTAACATTTCTGATGCTCCAGGAAAGTTGCAGACAGAACGAAATGATGCAGCACAGAGTGGTCACTAAGAGGATTACTTTTCGAATCCCACGGTACTTGTGTGTAGTGTTTGCGGCTATTTTTGAAACTCGATTTCGTCCTTGGACCCAAAAAGTGTTTTGATAGTTGTTAAGCATGATGGTTCCGAAGGCATATGTTCGGCTCGAGGAATGTTTCGGTCTTAAAGCAGATGGCTACTAGGCTAGTATGCGTTGACATCTACATTAGAAGTTAAGAAGCAGACCGGATATGTACCAGCCTTAGGGTCCTTGCTTATTCTTTTATAGCGAAACTTCATGATCCGCAAGTTATCTCATGTCATTGATACCCCTGTAGTTCCTAAAAGGTCTCGGTTGTTGTCAAGTCGCAGCGTAAGAGTGCAAAAGTCTCGGTGGTTTGAAACACTCTCCGTGACAAGTGATATTTATTGTTTATCTCAGAAATCGGCCTATGTATTTACGACATACCCCATGACATTAAGCATCTATCTTCCACCAGTCATGACAAGGCAGGTTCAGGAAGCGCTGTCGGAATCCCCGACTCATTCAACATACGCGCAAAGTCGTTCAGTCTGACAGGCCACTGCATGATCGCAGTGACCGCATAATCGCGCGCCAAATCTCGACGTAGTGATAGCATAGAGGCCACAAGCCAAATGATACCACACCGTTTCAGGTTTATTCCGTGCTCGAACTCGCGAATGAGTTTTGTGGACTCCATGCCGTCTATAACTGGCATCGAAGGCTTCATCAAGATCCACCGGTAGCTCTCGGGGTTGTTTTGGTAGGCTTCGAAAGCCTCTTCGCCGTTCGTCACGTACTCGGAGTCATGGCCAAGCTGCTTCAGATACTTGGATAAAATTGTTCTGTTGATACGATTGTCATTGGCAATTAGGATCTTGACTGGCGAAGGCTTTGTTCTCATCATATCTCTAGGTGAGGGATGAGTGTGGCATGGTTCTTGTTGCTGCTCCACCTGCAGGGGCAGTGAATCATTTCCCCTAGGCGTGTTGAGGGTATCGCTTGGCTTTTCTAGAGATTGTTGGCTTGTTGATGTCATTGTCGGATCCTCTAAGGATTTTGTGATAGGGAAGTAATCGTAGTATATCAGTGCCGTTAACTGCTGCCTGTTAAAGCAGTTGCTTCACGTGTAGTATGAAGACGACAGTATGTGCAGGCAGATTCATAAGAAAAGTACGTTGGCCATTTTCAAGCCGATGGATGGTCCGATTTTGTCCACACTGTGGTTGCCTGTCCGGCTTCTAGCCCGTTTGGGTTGCAGTCGCATTAGTGTGAACCAGCCAGATCAGCGCATGCAAGTTTACGTCAGCCTAATTTTCATACTGAGTGTGAACCTAATGACTTTGATTGGGAACTAGCATTAAAGGTCGTCGTAAATGCGGACAATTTCTAGCTTGTGACTGAATGCCAGCGCCAAATTTCAGCTAGAGAATTCTGCTTGAAGCGGAGCAATCGACCAATATCACGGGTATCGTTTGAATGCGGTTACCGTAAGTTTTGACCGGATCTTACAGTTGCGCAGAGACCACATCTCCGTAAATACCGGTGACTTGATTACTCCCATGGTCCAGCCCATACACCGGAGGTGTGGACCACTCAATCGGCCGGGCTCCGCCAGCTGAGGTCCGAATGCTAAGGCAATTTATGAGGTTGTGGGCACAGCATGTTTCCCGCCCATTGATTTGTTTCTCGGAACTTGCGTGCGGGACTAAGGACTCACCAAATCCGCCGATTTCGTTCTCGCACCGGCTAATACCAGATGCTGGAGCTTCGAAACTAGGGACGACTGCGCCAATCAGATCGTCCGGAAGCGAGACACCCGAGAACTCTGTCATTTTCTTCTCGCAAGGCAGGGTGCCGGACCTCTTCGTTATCGTATAAGTGCCAAGTCTTAAATCGGTGCCACTTTTCCGCGTCTTCTCCAAGTTTGGGTTTACGCTAGCGCAGACATTATCGTGTATGACGGGGCCATTTCTGGGGTTACAACGCACTCTGTTGGATACCTATTGTTGGTTGCAGCCACTCCAATTTCTGCTCGGCTTTGCATGAAAACCATCTGCCGGCTGCTCACACTGGATAAAGGGCAATAGGAAAGCTGAGAGCTCGGCCCCCGGCAGACCTGAAAAAGATAAAACCAAAACACGCCGAACTCCGTCAAATCACCCTTCTCCAATAAAACTGATCGTTTCATTGTTGCTCAGCTCCAAAACCTCGGCAAGATGGAGGAGGCTTAACCCCGAGATCCCCCACATTCCCCAAGGGTTTCGGTTCTGCAATAAGTAATAAGGTATTTCCGGGAGGATTTGTCGATGCGGACATACTAAGGTTGGTTTGTCCTTGTCTCACAAACCCCTCCTGAACCCTTACAACTACACGGTGTCTTTTGTCGACTACGAGGGCTTGCATAGTCGACTGAGAGCTGCTAAAAAGCTGGACAGTTCATCGGCGGGATTCTGAGGGCTAGGAATAGCTATGGCGCTTGGTAAGACCCTGCAACATTCAGGCCATCTCACGTGAATACTATGTGTTATCGGAGTCAATGGGATGCAACCATGATGGTGGGATGGAAGACAAGCTTACGCAAACCAGCTGCAGCCGCCGCACTGGCAGGAGGCGTGGCCTCCACCATGTACTTGGACGCCAGATATCATTTGTCGAAAGACATGAAGTCTCTGCGAATGCACCGAACAATGAGCAAAGCGGTCGAGAACTCAGGTAGAAGCCCGGAAATACAAAGCATAGGACACTGCGCTGACAAATATCCAGTTAAAGCAGGTCGCGTGTCGCCATACTACATCTTCGAGGAGGCGGTAAAGAGACGCCCTTATGACGAAGCTATCTGGATTAGAGATGGTAGCGTATCCTGGAAAATGACCTACGACCGATCGAACCAATATGCCCAGCTCTTTCTATCACATGGGGTAAACCCTGGGGACTTCGTCGCTTTATTCATGCAAAACTCGCCAGACTTCGCTTTTGCTTGGGTGGGATTGCTTGCCATTGGCGCTGCTCCGGCCATGATCAACTACAATCTTACCGGTAAAGCCCTCCTCGGGTGTATTGAGCTCAGCACAGCCAAACTCGTACTTGTCGATGGAGGCCCAGACATTGCTTCGAAGTATGCGGGTGTGCAGACAGAACTAGATCTCAAAGGCATCAAAGTCATCAATATCGGCGAAGAGAGGTCACGGATCTACCAAATGGATCCTATTCGTCCCAGAGATGAACTGCGGAGGGGTGTCGTGCTCAGTGATGCAATGGCCCTGTTTTATACCAGGTAAAGCGTACTTTCAGCCAACCACTGAATCGTCTGACAGTCGTAGTGGTACTACAGGCCTTCCCAAAGCCGTGGCTTACCCGGTCGCCGCCGCGGGTGGGCTGTCACTACAGGTATCTCATCTCAATCCCCTTGTGTACTCCCTTTTAGTAGCTAATCTGCGCAGAACGATCTGGGCTATCATCCGACAAACGGCGTGCAAGAAAGATGCTATATATGCATGGTTCGTATGAGTTCTTTCTTTGGAAAGTTTTCGACTAAAGGTCAGAATTACAGCCGTATTATCATGGAACTGGTGGCATTACCTTGATGTCACAGATATTGGTAATTTCCTCGTCTCGTAAACGTCGAAATCCAGCAGCTAACTTGATAGTAGGCTGGATCTACTGTTTGCATGGCGCCAAAGTTCAGCGTCTCGAACTTTTGGAATGACGTCCGCGATTCTCATGCAACATGGTTTGTGTATGTCGGCGAAACACTTCGCTACTTACTGGCAACGCCACCCTCCCCGCGAGACAGGGATCATAGTGTCCACGCTGTGTACGGTAATGGCTGTCGACCCGACGTATGGAAGCGCTTCCAAGAAAGATTTGGTATCGATACGATAGGCGAGTTTTACAATAGCACCGAAGGCGCATTGGGTCTGCGTAATTTGTCTCGTGGAGACTTTTTCGCCAATGCCATCGGACATCATGGCTCGTTGCTTAGAATCAAATACAGGAACAGGATAGTTCCCGTTGAAGTCGATGCGGAAACTGGCCAGATCAAGCGGGACCCAAAGACGGGACTTGCTGTCCGTGTTCCGTATGAAGTTGGTGGAGAAATCCTGACCGAGCATCCTGGCGAGCGTGCATTTCCGGGCTACTTCAATAATGAGGACGCTACAAGCAAGAAGTTTGTGCGAGACATCCTCAGGAAAGGGGACTGTTTTTATCGAACTGGCGATTCACTAAGGCGTGATAGCGACGGCAGGTGGTTTTTCTTGGACCGGTAAGTCTTGAGGATCAGCAAAGGTTTTCTGTGCTTTTGCTTACATCACTTTACAGTCTGGGGGACACGTACCGCTGGAAAGGCGAGAACGTCTCCACCGCAGAAGTCTCTGAAGTCCTTGGTCGCTATCCCGGAGTGAACGAGGCGATCGTCTATGGTGTTAAACTTCCAGGACACGACGGCAAGGCTGGTGCAGCCGCACTTGATATCGACCCAGTCCAGAAGTCATCGTTTAACTACGGCGATTTTCTCAGGTACGAAGATTTTCTCTCGGCATCAAGAAGATGAAATATTGACCTTATGCAGTTATACACGAGCTAGACTTCCAAGATACGCCGTTCCCATCTTCATCCGACTGCTGCACGAAGGAACAGCAACGCACAACAACAAGCAGAACAAGGTTCCGTTGAAGAACGAAGGCGTTGATCCAGGCAAGATTCACGGCGACGATCAAATTCTCTGGATCGAAAAACACGGCAAGGGTAATACATACGTTCCGTTTACGCAAGATGATTGGAACAGTCTAGACGTAGGAAGAGCGAAGTTGTAAAGATGATAGAGAACTGCCTGCGTACAAATACCAAGGTATATCAAGAGCTTAAAATTTCCTTTGCCGATTTACTATTATATAGCGATCTTGATTCTCTTATTGAAAGCCAGGACTCTATGAGGGGAAACAAGCCAGTCTATCTTTTGACCTTGACCTGCATTGCGTGAGGTGTCACGGGCCGCTTTACCTACATCCCCACGACGGGAGACAGACTGTTTGATTGCGTCCACCATGCCGACAATCGGAAGCTCGTAATACCAAGTTGCTCTGAACCATACCTCGCGACAGCGCCCTCCGGAGACTTAGGGATGCAACAAACCCCGCACGACGCAATCACGCAGCGGCACCACGCACGCGGGGATGACACCCCTGTCGCATTCACATGGGGATCAGCGGGATATAGAATAGCTGAAACCGAGGCCGGCAAGTTAAACATGGGGTGAACCATGGGGCTTATTGCACGCGGATGACTTTTAATTTACCCAGGGGTTTCTTGTTAAAATAGAACTGGCATCCCCAACCGTCTTTGCATGCGGAGTGCTTCGCTTAGGTATTTACAGATCACCATCAGCAACATGGCCGGTATCAAGCGGACGCGAATCATCTTTGCATTGATAATCACATGTGTTCTAATCTTGTTGTTTAGAAGCAATGAAGCAGACACCCAGTCTTCTCAATTGTCCAACAAGATAATCCCAGAGCAGCCTCTAGGCGACTCTGCTCTCAACATCGAGATCCCTTCCGACCATGTGGAGATTCCGTTACTCGACATCAACTTAGGAACCCAGCCGCCGCTGCCACCACAGGCGCAACTGATTCCGGATGCACATAAACTTGGAACGGCCGATGATTTCATTCCCCATTTTGCTGCTGTCACAGGTCTGATCGGTATTTCCCAGCGAGAGGCCCGCAAAACATGTACATGGCCTGCCAACACCTACGCTGACTTCCAATTCTCCAATTCGCTGGAATGGGTCCTCCAAGACCGGCCAGTGCTGGAAATTGAGCTTCGCCGACGCGAGTGGCACGACTTCATCAAAGGTCAGATGATCCCGTACGCGAGCGTTCAAGATCGGTTTTCCGGCCGAGGATTGGTCATTGTTGCAGGTAACGCGGATACGGTGATGCGTGTCAAGGTCATCTTGCGCCAGCTGAAGAAGCTTGGTTCTACGATTCCTGTAGAAGTTCACTACTGGGACACTGAGATGGACATCGGAGCCATGGCCGACCTCAACGCGTTATATGAGCCGATATACTACAATGACCTCTCAAAAGACCATAACATTGTCCACATCAAGAAGGATGGAATATTTGGAATCAACTATCAGCTCAAAACAGCAGCTCTGCTCAACTCCAGATGGGCCGAACCCCTTTTACTGGATTCCGACAATATCCCCATCCTCGATCCGACAATTCTCTATGATTCACTCCAGTATGCTGAATACCACGCGGTGTTTTGGCCCGACATCGCGCGCACGCGCCCTCAAAACCCGGCCTGGGCGATTTTCAATACTCCCTGCCGAATGGCGGAATACGAGCAGGAGAGCGGTCAACTTCTGGTCGACAAGAAGCGTTTCTGGTATCACCTACAGCTCGCCTCGTGGCTAAACAATGAGCAGGGGAAATATTACAACGAGTTCCTGCTGGGCGACAAGGACATGTTCCGCTTTGCGTGGCACGCTTTGCAGACAAAGTTTGGGACGCCCAAGAAATGGCTTACGAGCGTAGGAACGGAGAACGATGGATTCTACTGCGGGCATTCCTTCGCTCAGTACCACCCAGACGATGGCCGTGTTGCGTTTCTTCACGGTGGACTGGCCAAGACAGTTTCGCTTGAGGTCATGCGATGGAATCGAGACGTCAAAGGAGGCTATCTGCGACATTACAAAAGGGCACTGAGCGAAGAAAGCCCAGAAGTCAACATCAACGTAGCTATCAAGTGGGATGGCGCTGCATATATGCCCGGCCACTCTGACAAGTTTGTCGCGGCGCAGTGCACCGAAATAGTTGACGTTGAGGCGAGGGACTTGAACGACCTTCTGCCTGGGTTCGAGCAGACATTCCGCGAGCTTGGTGGATACTGGCAGCTGGATCAAGAAGACGCAATGAAGCTGGGTCAGTTTGGGTCTTTACCTGCAAGCTGAGGCTTTCTGACCAGTCAAACTTCCCGCATGTCATCATCATAAAGGATGGCTCAGCGTGCCCCTGATGGTTTCTGACGGGCCGAAGACTCCTCTGTTAGCGCTAAGCACCGACACAGAAAGAAGGCCATAGACACAAAACAAAGAACAAAGGAGGTCTAGCGCAGTTAACAATTGCCACCTCAGGGTTAGATACAATTTTGTATCTGACCACAGACTACTTCGAGAGGGGAGAGGATGCCATCCTATCAGCTCACTCTTACCGAAAGCTAGAAGAGGTCGTCGAGCTTGTTTTTTCAGCTTCAGTTAGTCCGACCACTCAGAGTCGGTCGGATGTCACCAGTACTCCACAGGATAAAGCGGCGCCACGTCACGCGGGAGCGAAAGGTTCGAGTTCTATCAAAAGGCTTGGCATGGCATCTTGAAGAGAATCTTTCTAGCGCAAGGCCACTGTGACTTGCTGGGAGGCTCCCTGTGTATGCGCTTGGGATTCGCGGTGCAGTTGTGAAGGCGGCCTACGTTTCTAGTCATGATTGACTTGCTGAAGCCCCGCTCTCCCATTTCAATAACTGTAACACGTACGGCATGGAGGGCACATCTCTGACATAAGGGCTTTTACGGAAAACTTCTCTGCTATTGCGGTTTGGACATAGCGACAGAGTTATTGGGCAACCCGGCCCACGCGGCGCATTATCCGAGCGTTGAGGTGGTCTAAGACAAGATCAGACGACAGAAACGTTCCCACCCGTCTTGAACCAAAGAGATAAAAAAAAAGGTAAACAAGCTCAACGACGCTCGTGTTCTTAGACTCTTAGTACCCTTTGCAACTGATGTTTCAGGGAAATTTGGTCGCCAAGCCCTACCGTTGAGCGCTAGAAAGCATCTGATTAGCGTCTTCGCCCCCATCTGCAGAAGAACCCGCAACGCTAAATCACCCGTCTTCTTTGTGGGATTGCGACTCGCTTTATTACCCCTGAACGAACGTGGCCGCTTCTCAGTCGGTCGAGATCGGTAGCTAGAATAGGCAAGGCTGTCTTACTTGATGATCGCATTTGGCATAGACTGAAAACAAACCTGGAGGCCAGGGTATGCAGTACGTCTGGGCAAGCAATTTAGACATGCATGTCTTGCAGGATGGGATGATGGTTGCATGTATATGAACATGGCAAGACGATGTTATGCTATAAGATTTCTTGTAGGTGAAGTCTGCAACGTTTCTCGGTTATATCCTCGTAATGATCAAAAGTTTGTTGTAGATAACCCTAGACCGCGTGGAAGAACCTTGAAGAATAAAGCAAAAATAAAAGAGATGATGGTATCTTTGTGTCGCACTCGCCACACAGACCTCTTGGTTTCCTCACCGTCAACGCCTAGTAGCCACCGTCATGCCCCGGTCTGGACGCCCAATCACAACCGACATAATAGTCGCGCAACTCTTCAAGGCTTCGTGGAGGCGGAGCAAGTGCACAATGTAGCTCGGGCTAAACCAGCACCTGTCCGGCTTAGACGGTTCAATACGAGCGGGTGGCAGCAGGACGGTAGGGGGAAAAGCAAGAATTGGCTGCAACGTCGACGGGGTCAGGACGCCCCCGGAACTAACCAACTTGACGGCGGACTACTCATCTCCACAGCTATGCTCCAAGATGGCTTATTGCGCCAAGAATAGATTGGCAGAGAGACGAGCACGGCCGTCGGGTCTAGGAATCATCAATGAGGGTATAATAGGCCTACGATGCCCTGTCACTTTGGCCTATGGATTATCGGGATACGCCTCATCACTCCTTCGTCTCTTGCACTCCTTTCGACTTCTTGCTTTCCCTAGCCTTTAAGTATCACAGTCATACACTCTCTTTTCACTTGTGATACTCACTACAATCCCTCAATCATGCGCGTGTCTATCCTTACCGCCGCTCTAGCGGCCACTCCCATTCTCGCCTACCCAGGCATGAAGAGCACCCTCTCCGATATTCGTTCCCGCGCAGACCAGGACGGGAACGGCGCCGATGAGGGTGACTCCAATGAGCTCCTTGGCGACATTGCCACTCTCGACGACTCAAAGCTCACCACTGTCGGCAAGAGCGTAAAGCAACTCCTCACCGGTTTCGACAAACCGGAGAGCGACGAGGCCTACTCCACTTCTGCTCGCGGCGGAAACCTTGCTGCCAAAGGCTCCGCAGCCTGCGCTGCTGATACGTGCTGCATCTGGAAGTACATTGCCAACGACCTCCAAGGCGTATTCAAGGGAAAGTCTGGCCGTTGCACTGACTTCGCCCGCGCCGCTATTCGTCTGGGATTCCATGATGCTGGCGGTTGGTCCAAGAGCACCGGCAACCTCGGTGGCGCTGATGGGTCTATCATCCTCGCTCCCGAGGAGATGACTCGTGGAGAGAACAAAGGTCTTGAGGAAATTGTTGCCCAGACCCAGGTCTGGTACAACCAGTACAAACAGTACGGCATCGGTATGGCCGATCTCATTCAGTTCTCCGCCAACGTGGCCACTGTTGTGTAAGTCTTTGAAGCACAGTCCAGATTATAACGTCCGCTAACATCTAACAGCTGCCCTCTTGGACCTCGTATCCGCACCTATGTCGGCCGCAAAGATTCTGCCGCCCCCTGCCCCAACGACCTCCTTCCTCCCGTTACCGGCTCCGCCGACTTCTTGATCCAGCTTTTCGAGAACAAAACCATCAAGGCCCACGGTCTCACTGCTCTTATTGGCGCCCATACCACCAGTCAGCAGCGCTTTGTCGACCCCAGCCGCGCCGGTGACCCTCAGGACAGCTCCCCTGGTGTCTGGGACGTCAAGTTCTACAAGGAGACTCTCGGCTCTGCTCCCGCTCGTGTCTTCAAGTTCGCCAGCGACGTCGTTCTCGCCAAGGATCCTCGTATTAGCTCCGAGTTCCAAGCCTTTGCTGGCCAGGGTGGACAGTCCCACTGGAACGAGGACTACGCGCGCGAGTACATTCGTCTCTCTCTCCTTGGTGTCTACAACATCAACGACCTGACCGAGTGCACCAAGGCTCTGCCCACTCGCACTGCCAGCACGTTTACCGCTCCTGACCAGGCTGCTCTTGACAAATGGCTTGCCACCAAGGACCGTGTTGCGAAGATTGCCGACGAGCTACGAAATGGTGGCAACATCAGCAGTCTCATCAGCTCTGTGGTGGGATGGCTAAAGGGCATCTTCGGTTTCAGGTATTAGTGGTTTACATTCATTTTCAACTTGTCATGGGACGGGCATATAGAGGCGTTTGGACTTGTTTTGGTATATAAAATCTGCCTTATTCGGCAACAGTAAATACGTCACATAATGTCTACACTTTAATTTCATCGAAGCTTTGACTTCTAACACATACAATACAAGCAGCTTCCAACTGGATCAAACCTTCAGGCCTTCTCGCACCATACAAAAGTTGTGTGATTTGGCTTTCTAGGGTAAGCATCTAGTGCCTGCAAAATACTTATATGAAAGCTATACTAATGATAGCAGCTCAGCTTTCATCTGATGGCCGTCACAGGAGATTTTGGTAAATTGGATCAGGCAGCATACCATATGAGCTCAACTCTCCTCAAGCCAAACAAGCCCTATCATAACCCTCCCCCCCCCAACTACACTACACTCAAGCTTCTGCAGACTATGAACAAAAATGTCTCGAGCACCCATGATGTTGGTTCAGTTTCCGCGTCAGTAATGCCTGCCCTGGTGGTTTAGCGGTATGATACTTCTTTAGGGCATCTCTAAAATATCTACATTTGTCGAATAGTATGGAAGAGGTTCCAGCTTCGATCCCTTGCCAGGGCCTTCTTTTTTGCTTCTATGTGGTCTCATGCGTAATGCTTTGTTCTTTTGTTACAGGACATTGTACACAACCCAAGCCATTTGCTTAGTAGGGAAGAAGGCCTTGTGGTCTTCCTCCACCGGTCTCCTCTACATTCTGCACATCGAGTCCGGAAAGATTTCACCACAGCTAGAAACCTCCCATTTTCTTCCTCTTCACTTGGGGACACAGACACAATTTGCTTGATTATCTCCGATACACTCGCCTCCACCTCGCCTCTACAGGGACATAGCAAGTCAGCGCCAACAATCCATGAAAGAATCCGGGAGGAATAGAGAAACCTTACTTGTCCTTTTTTGCCGCAGACGTCATTACAGATTGCAACAGGGTCGCAGGCTCCCAATGGTACTTGTGGCAGAGCATCCACGACACAGACGAAAACGATTAGTAGAGCGGAAACTGAAACTGTCTGCATTGTTACAGCTGGCCGACTTAGGATTATGTCAAATTTGGGACTTGAGCTGTAGACAATTTCAAGAGTAAAAAGAGTGAACTGAAGGGCAGCTTCCTCGAAAGGAAAAACATGGGGTTTTTGTTATGGGGTATCCTTAACGTTTGACAAGTTAAAGTTCAACACGGTCACTTACGCGACACGTAATGGCATATTAGGCGTATGATGAGGCCAGCCGTCTCATGTTTCAGAGCAGATCGATCGGCTCCTAAATCTCTGACACCAGACGATAGCACGAATCGTGCTACTTCTGAACAAGCAGGTTGCTGTGTCGTCTCAAAGACGAGACGTCCCAGCACAAATCTAGCCTGTAGACTCATCCTGCCAACTTTGCGACCCACGCCATTCGTCTTGAACATCCTGGATGATCGCCCACTTCCTTTGATCTCCAGACCGACTTTGATAACTCTTTTTGCCCCACCAGGGTGTACACTCATTCTGTTTGGCAGTATCTCAGTTTGCCCGTGTTTTTGTGTCTCCGCAGAAGATTCACCGTCTGTTCTTCATCGAGGAAACTGTGACTCAGGCCAGGGCACTACGAGACGTGACTAATAAATCCCGTGTTTCGGACGAACCTGATATCAGCTGGACTGGGGGGACGATGTCCTTGAGCTGCCTTTTCCAACTAAGTGCGGAGGCATGACTCGGAGTACCATTAAAAAAAAATTGAGCCTGAAAAGTTCTCAGTCAGGATAGACCTGTGCATCAAGCTATATACTATGGTATACTCATCTTCGATCAAATAGAGCTCTGTACACTAGATGTATTTATCATTGAACACTCAAGATTTCTTGAAATTCTCAACGCCTAATACGCCTGCGTTGTCCAGTCCAGTGAGCCGCAGCCATGTTCCCCGCAGCCTTTATGGTCCAGGGATATGGTTCTTCTTTAAGATTATTCAACAACATCGTGAGGTTTTTACTTTGATCTATCTTGGTTTGGAGAGGCCCTTGGTTCGATCCCTCGGAAGGGCTTGATTTGTGCACCGTGCGAGACATGGGCTTTTTGCATTGCACTCTTTTTTTCTATTCCACACTGGGTCATGCAATATCTTACGGACACACAGCTCGCTGGTTGCATTGGAAACGATAGTATCATCGGGACCGTACGAGTAAACTGGGAAAAGATGTATAAACTCTTATGGGCGACTTCAGTGCGACTCACAGTTCCGAAATCTTACATTGAGCATTTGGGATGCTCTCCAGTCATTCTGAGTTGCCTAGCTTGGATGTGCTTTGACTTGCACTGTTAAATTCGGGGTGAAGTATGCAGTCGTTTGTTGGAATGTGGACAAGACTTCATAAACCCTTCTAATGCAGGCGCAGGCGGCACGGGAGCGAGGAGCCACGGTCAACCGCACAATAAGACAACATTCTTGGATTGGTGCGGAGGTGAATCGTCCGGTATGCACCGCCACGATTATGTTTCAAGATATCTTCTAAGTACGTGATCTTTTCGATGAATATGTACTAGTAATATGTCGTCTTTTGGGCTGAAACTTGGCATATCTGTATTCTCATCGCTGTGGTAACTTCGAAGAATTGAATCTCTGGCAGGAATTGGTTCCACCGCCACCGAGTGCCGCTTTTACAGGCCGCAGGATCAGCTGTGTCCCTTTTGAATTTCCATGTCATTCCCGAACTCGAATTCTGGCTTAATGACTGTTGACTATAGTTACGAACATTCCTCAAACTGGAAAAGTACATAAGTGAACCTGCCTCGCCACTGCCTATACTATACACTCACATTCATTGCTTACTAGTTCTCTAAGTAGATTCGTCGTCTGCCATTATTTGCGATGACCAAACTCAATCTTGCTCTCCCGACACGTCCGGTTGGGGACTCGGTTCTACCCACTATTGAGGACATTCTCAAGCAGCCATCTTTGGAGAAGCGTAAAGCAGAGCTCCGAGCCAAGATCTCCGACCACCCGTTCTCTGACATCGACCCCGGTGTCTTTGACGGAGAGCTTGTAAAGCTGGGTATCTTCTGCAAACCAGATCCTGATGGCCTAGAGAGAAAGCCTATAGGAGGGGGCGGTAACATTTTTGAGGGAACGTACACGGGCACGCAGGCTGCTATTACTCACGCCTACAAGAGAATTGAACGCAGGTGAGCATTCTTGAGGTTAGGCAAACAACAATTTACTGAAAATGATGCAGCTTCGAATCTTTTTTTGATGTTCTTCAAATCGAGCCGACGTTGCCCCGCTATGTCGAGCTTGCTCAAAAGAAGGAGATTTACCAATACTCCCCCTTTCCACACAACGCTGATGGTTCGCTGGCGTATCCTCCTCATCTAGAACATGTCCCTCTGCAAAACGACGTACCTCAATGGAAAATTTTCAACGCTCTGGGTCTCGCCGAGACAGGTATCATGATCCAGCAAGTCACTCCCGACACTATCAAGGGCAGAACCACGGACTGGCTGCTGAGCAAGCTTGACGATGTCATTGGAGGGAAGCCCGAGTGCGGTCCCACTATTGCGGACTGCGAGACGTACAACAGGTTCCATCGCAAATCTGGCACTGACATCGAGTGCGGCTTCAACATCGGTCTTCTTCCTGACTGGTACGGCGACCGCCGATTCGCTGAACAGTCATTCACCGGCACCAACCCTACCACAATCGAAAAAGTGCCCCAAGATCTCTTGGATGAGTTCATAGATGCGGCCAAGCGGACAGGGTACAGCTACTGGGCAAAGAGTCTTCCAGAAATCAATCCAGCCTATCTTTTCGTGCAAGACTGTCGGTACTTCCGCAAAGCGACCGGCGTCAAACCTGACGAGACCTTCCACCACAAGGAGCCGACGTCAGACAACAACTGGGCTTGCGCTGCCGTAACACTCTATCAGCTCCACCCTGATGGCAAGCTGCACCCGATTGCAATCGTGTGTGACTACAAGAGGACCATGAAGCATTCAGTCACCATTTTCAATCGACGGCACCGTCCCTCTGACCCTTCAACCTTCGAGAGAGAGGACTGGCCTTGGCGATACGCAAAGACGTGCGCGCAGGTTACAGACTGGATTCGTCACGAGGTTGGTGTCCATCTCACCCGCGCCCACTTTATCGAGGAGGCCGTCATTGTGGCTACCCACCGCACGATTCCCATGGAGCACATTGTCTACCGTCTCCTTCAGCCGCACTGGTACAAGACGCTCTCTTTAAACGCCGCCGCCAGGAAAACCCTTGTTCCACAGGTGATCAAGGATATCATTGGCCTAAGCATGGACCAAACTTTCAAGTACATGGCTTACGAGTTTGAGAGCTTTGATTATACCGAGAACTATGTCCCTAACGACTTGTTTCGTCGTGGGTTCCCTAACACCAAAGAGGGTCTTGCGGATAGCAGATACAAAAACTATGCTTACGCTAAGAACATCCTATCCATGTGGGATGTCATCCGCAGATACGTCAAGAGCATGCTTTTAACGTACTACGACGAAGACCGTGCCGATGAGTTGATTGAAAGAGACATTTATGTTCAAGATTGGTGTAAAGAGGCGCAGAACAACGGCCGCATTAAGGGCTTCCCGACAATTAGGAGCCTGGATGAACTTTGTGACGCTATCACCATGAGCATTCACATCGCTGCACCATTCCATACCACTGTCAACTACCTTCAAAACTTCTACCAAGCATTTGTCATTGCTAAGCCGCCAATGCTGTGTCAGGACCTTCCCCAGAGTTTGGAGGAGCTCCTGGGATACACTGAAGCTGACCTTGTCAAAGCTTTGCCCATTGGACGACAAAGGGAGTGGCTGCTCTCGGTTCAGGTGCCCTGGCTCCTTAGCTTCAAGGTTGCAAGCGACCGTAGTCTGATCTCATTTGCACAGTCGCAGTGGCGAACACATCGTGGAAGAGCCAGGGAGGAGCAGGTTATCCGGTCCATTAGCGAAGGCTTCTACTATGATCTTCGTGAGCTGGAGGTCGAATTCCTGGTAACGAGCATGAACATGGACTGGGCAAGCATTCCTTACATGGTGATGGATCCGAGTAACACCGCCGTTTCGATTCTTATCTAGACTTTTTTTTATTGACTCCTCGTATCCATTTACATCCTTGCTGACGCCCAATTGACCCGATGTGCTTTACTGATAGGGCTCCGGAACTGATTTCTTTCTTTAGCTGCCAATAGAATGGATGGTATCAGCCAATACAAGCGAGAGTGTTGCAAATTTCTCTATGGAGGTTATTTCAAGCAGGAATACTGCCAAGATGTGCAGCGACCCGATTTTGTTATTAATTCTTTTAATTTCGTTTTCTCGTCAGTAGGCTCATATTTGCTACACATATGTCACAGGTTCAATTTCAACGGCATGCACAAGGTCATCGTAGGTAACTGTAATGCTATCAAATCTAGTGAACAACCCTCCAACGCCTCGATTCTGTAGGGTTTCTGGTATGAGTATCTGATCAGTGAATGAACGGAAGCTGGGTGTCATTGGTTATTTGTGAAAATCTGACTGTGATATTCGGTCTCTTCTCCAGGTCCTTCCTTGTATCGAAAGGACTTGACCATAGTACTTCAAATATGCCGCGATTTTATTAATTTTTCAAGAGAGAGTGTGCTTACCAATTCGTCTTCGCTGCTGCTTGGATAAGTTCAGTGCTCCTGCATCCTTGCAATCTTAAGTTTTAATATGGCCTGGGAAAGAGGAGAAAAACATGCAGGTTCTTCAGATGTCAATAGTCAGGAACAAGAGGAACATTGGACTTCGACATGCACTGCGAAACAAGCCGCAACACAACTTCGGCCAGGAGCCCGTGTCTCCTTTAACCCGCAGGCCCCTCTTGCGGCTCCAGAAACCTTAGGGGTGATGAACCGGCAGGAAAAGCAAATTCTGTGCCTTAACTTTTTTTTTGATAATGGATAGGGTAGTGCGGGTTCTTGTCCGTTGGATGTTGAGCGTCTGGGTATTAGATCACTCTGTCGCAATAGGCGCAAAAGGGGCTCACCTACGTCGCACAAGCAGCGACGCTAAAGCGTCAAAGACACGTCATCAATGGGAACAAAGGCGAAGTTATGCAGGAGGTGTCCTTCATACTTAGATGATCTGGAGGGACCAGCTTTAGCATAATTATTACCCGGTTCTGCGCACCTGCAACTCTCCAGATACTGAGTGACGCCCCATTCTACTTACAACCTAGCACTTGGATTGGGCTGGAATTTCTGATCACTACATTCTCAATGAATCATTATGACTGCAAAGCCAACCTTTGTATCAGCGAATAAATAGATATTTTATCATCGAATTTGATGCATCACAACGTGTGTCATTTGAAGAAGTCACCAACAGAAGGGTGAACAAGGGGGACGAAGAGGGGAAGAGGGGAGGGCGAACCCCGTATTTTTGTTGATTCAACGCATTGCTCAACGAGTTATTTTTTCGTAACGCAAGATCTATTTATGGGTAAAATATGTGAGTTGAGAGAAAAGCTCAGCGAGGGCCAAATACGAGAAAACAAAGCATCGTCACACCGTACACAGCAGCGTTTTCCATTACCATGCCTTCCACGTCCCTTTTCACTTCTTGTACTTCTGTTCGTTGTGGAATTGCTAGATTCATCTTAGCCTTTCTGATCTTCGCCTTTTCTATCACTCTCACACCTGGCAATACTTTCCTCGCTGTTAATTGCCTCCATCATTCGACCGAATCCGACATCTACAAGAGTATGAACTGCGAACACATATCTGGCGTCGAGACTTGCTCACGTCCAATAGCGTCGAGACAACAAAAGCTCTAATTGGCTACCCGACCACACCACATAGGCGGTAAGAAAACCTCGACGCTCCCCAACACATAAAACCCAGATGACTGAACTGCATGAGACTCAAGTTGGATTTTGCTTTGATTCACAGACCATTTCGATATGCCTATGCTTCGATGCAACACGGCGACGTGGAATCATGGCCTCCATATCCAGCCTCCCGTTAGAGCTGATTTGCAAGATTACCTCTAACTTCTACGATGGAGGTCGAACTCGGTGGAATGATGATTGGAAATCAAACCAGGGCGCTCTCACTAGTTTGTCCAGGGTTTCGAGGGTCTTCAATTTCGCAGCCCAGCCATTGCTGTATCGCAAGATCTACATCGCCATGGACGAACCCTCAAGAGGCAAAGTGTTTTCGCTGATTCAAACCCTAGCAAGTCGCCCTGGGCTACACCAACAAATTGATAAAGTGAAAATCGACATATTTTCCCTGAGTTGCGGTGCAGCGAGCCTCGCAGACGCCAGCTTGTTGAAAGAGCTAGTCAAAAACCTCAGCGTGGACATCTTTGCCTCTCGGAGAAACGAATACAGCATGGTTAAGGATTTTGGCTTCATTCTGCTTCTTCTGCTTCTTGTTTATGTCCGAAAAACGAAAGAGATATGGCTGGGTATCTCGGATGACGACGAATATCACGAAGACGACGACGAACACAATCAGAGCCACCCAACAGGACTGAGGGGTTTCTTTCGAGTTCTCTTTATGCTCTCACTCAAATACGATACTCTCTTTGAAGGGCTGAGGCTCTTGGGTGTGACCACCGCCAAAAAAGACAAGACTTTTAGTCTCTACGATTTGGGGAGTATCCGTAATGTTGCACCGAACCTTGAAGAATTATCATTCTGCTCGGCTACCTGCTTGTCGGGATTGATCAGCGGTCATTTCGGTAATCTCAAGCGTTTGAATTTGTGGGATACCGCCCTCTACAACGAAGGTTTCGGTGGCTCAATCGACGATTTGCTAGGTTGCTTCCAAGGACTTGAGTCTTTTCGTTTCAGCTCGATGGAGCCGATCAACGACACCAACCACCTTGTCACCCCGGCTGATCTTCTGATGGCGCTGGAACAGCATTCTGAAACCCTCAAATATCTGTACCTTGACTTCAGGTCTTGGGCCACTTCGACTGACATCGAATGGTTCGATACTTTTGAGAACTTCAAGAAATTGAAGTGGCTATGTGTGGATCCAGCAGACTTCACGGAGAACGATCTGAATGGCCTAGGCCCCAACTTTTTCGTCACATCGCTGCCTCGATCACTGCAAGGGCTGGAGTTCCTGCAGTGGGCCAAAATAAGCCTAAAGGACATAGAGTGGCTTGCTGAAGCTGTTCGCAAGGGCGATTTCGAAAACCTCGAGCATCTCAGCATTTACTGCACCGAGAAACAAACCGAAAACGTTCAAAAAGTCATGAAGAAAATATGGATACCAGAAAACTTACCGATGGAAGTGGAGGGAGAGAGACGGCGTCCAGTTCATATTTCTCTGTGCGACAAGGATGAAGGGGGTCTTCCCAGAGCGTTCAAAGTCAGCCTGAGCTCCTTCCATTCTATCGACCTTTCGCCAAGGATGACAGGCAGCCATGTTAGAAGCTGACATGCATAGGTTTGCCGAGCAAGGAGACCAGGGTCGCAGGGCTCACTCCGTGTCCGTGTCCGTGTAGGATTCGCCATAGGCATCACAAAAACTCTAGAGCCCCCATGGAGAGCGCGCTGTTCGCATACTTATGCCCTTCAATCACTTCACCTCATTTTCCTTTGGACACTTGGTTGGATTAGTGTACTCTCGACATGCCGCACCAAGTCGAGTACAGCTCCCTCCAAAGAAAGGTGTCCGATGAGGACAGAGCCTCCACCGGGAAGGCCGTCCCGCAAAGTGGGTACCTCTCCACGGACGGACAGCAACACTCCGGTGCCACGGCGGAGCGCATGTTTAGTTTCCACGACTTCAAGTTTCTAAAGATCTACATCGCCTGTATCTCGGTATATCTCCTTGCCGCGATTGCAGCCGCCATCTGGGCGTACCAAGGACCGCCGGTCGGCAGCGAATTCTCTCGACGTGTCTTCCGGACCCCAGACTCGTTGAAGATCGATCAGTTGTACTCCGGTTTGGCGCTGTCGGCACTGTTAGCACCAGCCGGGATGCTGGTGCAGTGGATCATGCACGATTTTCGACATTTACGCTTGTTCGCCATCGCGGCTCAACGACCCGTTCTGTTGGCAGATCTGGACAGAATCGGGGACGATTCTAGCGCTTACACACTTAGAACCATGGGGAAGTACTCGTGGTGGTATGCTATCATGCAAGCAGCGCTCATTCTCATCCGCACGACGATTGTGCCAGTTGGCACACTGATGCTCACGACTGGAATATTCTACAAGAACGTTGAGGGTTTGGGGGTTGTTGGTCTACCTATCCTCCCCTCGGTCGAGGAGCAGTCCACTACGACACGACTGGCTAACGCAATGGGCTGGAACGGCGAGGGGAAATTTTCCCCGACATTTGACGAGAACGATAACTTTCTCTCGCGGGCCATTTATACCTTTGTCGGTAACATCGTCAGCCAAAGCGCTCTTGTCGACGTCTTCTCTGGCGACATCGGTCCCATCCCAACGCATAACCTGACGTTCAACATCAACACTACCTACCATGGCCTCGTTTCATACCATTGGAAAGCCAACTGCGAAGGCGCGACTGACGTCTCATACGCCGCCTCGCCTAACGGGTCCAACATTACATACACCTTCACCCTCCCAGACTCCAGCAACCAGACCATCGACGTTGGCTCTAAAATGAAGAAGTCGCAGATCCTTCGCCTTTGGAACAATGCAGGCAACACTACTGTAAACGGGATTCCCATCGGTGGAACCACCTACTTCATCTCAGCTGGGCCGTCATCGTCCCTGAAGGCCAGCACTTTGACCAACGACACCAGTCTTACCAAGACCGCCGAGGGATATTGGATTTCCCGTAGCAAGTGCACGCCCGAATTCTCCTGGGAGGTCGGCAAATGCACGTTCAATGGCACGCTCATGACAGATTGCCACCCCGAACCGAATACCAACACGATAGGCGTCGACACCATTGCTCTGGACGCATTGCAGAGCTACATGACAGCCATCCCTTGGTGGATATTCATCGAGAGGCTTGCCGTCGTCGACAAGACTATCGACACACTGTATTCCATTCCAACCTCGCGGGATTGGGGCCACTTCTTCGGCAACATCGCGCAGTCCATCACCGCTATCTCGACGGCCGGGTATTTTGGTACTGCGACGGTGCCCACAGTAGTAAGGGTCCAAGAAGACGTATACATCATCCGTACCGCCGTGTTGTGGATAATCCTGGCCATGCTGGCGATCGTGGTCGTCACGAGCTGTCTCGATATATGCAGAAGCAAATCACGGGGCCTGCCCTTCAGGGCAGCAACATTCCTGGCCATTGCAAACGCTGTGAGGGGCCCGTGGTGGGATCAGGCACTCTATGGCAGCTGTGCTGCTGACGAGATGACAATGCAGAAGCGGAGCTCGGCGGCGGTCATGTTCGGTGTTGATGTGAATAACCCATACCACGTCGGGTTGCTACCGGCTGTTCTGCCAATTCAGAGGGATAGGGCTTATTTTGGAGTCAGAAGACGAAAGGAACCTAGGTATTGGTAGATTATTGGTTGTTGTACAACGAAGGACTCGTCTACATTTGATGTTGAATTGATTTTATCTCTACCCAGATGCCTTACACCACATGCTGTCTCTCCATTAGTCATACCCCCTTGCCAACACCGCAAACAATCAATCTGTTGCTAGAGAAGACGCCACAAGGCAACCAAGAACTGCTACTGAACTTCAGTTGCGAACCTCTCCCAGAGGAATGTTCATTCCGTGTCTTCCCTTATACCGCGACACTTCAGCAGGCTTCCACCCGCCACGTTGCAAAAGAGCCTCATCTTCCAGCTGGAAAACTTCAACCTTTAGCGGTCGGCAGCACTTGATCATTTCCTCCTCGCTGTCCTCTCCGAAGCCCCAGAGCGACAAATCGCCACCAGGGCAAGTGCCTGTGGCAGTCAGCCAGACCGAACCAAGAAATGCACAGGGGAATCGCGAAACTGACTCAATGCCATCAACAAGTCCTGCTCCGCCAAAAACTCGATGTAATCCCCAGGCTGTGCCGGACAGGGGTTCATGAAATACCGCCCCTTCTCATCCAAACCCGTAACCTGGAAAATGTTGATCACATCATGTACATCGCCCTCGTTCAGCCCGTAAGGCAACACTGCGCGTGTCAAGTTAGAATGGCATTGGAAATCGTAGCTCCCACCACTAAGGACCGTGTTGATGTACGGGTCGCATCGCGTGCCTAGGAGATCGTGCACACGTCCTCCGTGCTCGTCTTCGCCGTACCAGTCCAAGGTGTCCTTGATGATGGTCGCTAGAGGCCGCATGTAGGGTAGGTTAGACCACAGACGGTCACCTGTTGAGACGTGGCTCGCGTGAAGCTGCCTCGTACGACTCGCCCAGAAGCGCTCACGGGGGTTACGTGCGTTCCAAATGTTCAGATCGCCTGGCCGAAGTGAGCTTCTGATACTGGACGGCAGCAGACGGATTCATGCCGGCGACTTACCGACTTGAGGGCCTTCCGGCGTGCTGATCCTCACAATTGACCCTGCCGGTGCTTTCCATGCCCTTCCGGACCGAATCGGCAACGTAAACTCTTCGAGAAGAAGTCGCGGTGCTTCTTGTGCAGAATCGTATAACGCCTTGTCAACCGTGAGCACGGAGTCGGCAGTTGGGAGATAGGCCGGGACCGGCTTCGGAATCGGTTTCCGATCTCTGAGACGTTGGGCGGGATCAAAGCCGGTGGCGGACATTATCGGGTCAGCTTGATGATGACTGGATAGAAGACAATAAAGGAAGCAAATAAGGTGACAATATTACCACTTGGGCGAGGACGAAGCCTTAAATTGCTGTTGCTGGGTACATATCAACGGGGTCAACCCCGCTTGAGGCATTACGTAAAGGCAGACTAGATAGTCAAAGCAAGAGACCCCGAGAATGAGGCGACGCCGATGCCGCTCCTCCGCCATCTCCACCCTCGCAGCGTTGGTGATTGACTCACAACATCGCTTGCTATGGTCCCAAATCTTCGAATTGACGTATTTGCAAAAAGCTGCACATTGTTTCCTTGACATGTTTGGAAATGCTTCATGTATCTATCTTACTTCTCGAATTCCTTCCATCATGAGGTTTTTCACAACCCCGGTTCAGTCGCCAAGAAACGAGCAACAGAAAACCCAACGTTTGAGGCGGCAGCTGCCAAAAACATTTTGCAGCTCGTTCATCATTAGTTCTGATGAGGGACAAAAGAGTTGGAACTGATCTGCCAGTCTATTTCACATTGCCTCGTGGCGGAATCGAACCGCCGATCTTCTCATGACACTAGGAATACTAGTGAGACGCTATACCACTTAGCCAACAAGGCTTGATTGTATGAACGACAATAAAGACTAAGGACTCCATCGGCAAGGATGACATAGTGGGTCATCATCAACTGTTCCAGCATGTACAAATCGCGACGAGGATGAACTTGAGGACATGTGCTGCCTTCCTTACTTGAGAAACACAATTTGTGTTAAAACTCATCCAAGCGCAAGGGTCTGAGCAAGGTTTTGGATGGACAGGATTGTCGCATATTTAGTCAAAAGGGTCATGATCGATTGAAAATTCTAAAACAAAACTTCAATTTTGTGCAGCCCTTTCAGTCCCGACTGAGGTTTTAGTCTATTTCATTCTTTTATCACTGTCTTGTTTAGTCGACTCATGCCTTATCGGAGGGTGGCAAGATCATGGTTCAACTTGTTTACAAGTTTGACTACTCGTTAGAACATCCAATCTTGACTAATTAGCCATGATTTGAGGCTGAGCCCGTGTGAGGCACATATTGCAATTGGGTGACCATCGATTTGCAAGTTCTTTCTCTCCGTGTACCAATACTTTGCATTGTCAAGTATGAGCTTTTCTCGTCAGCTTCTCATGAAGACCTTGTCGCTGTAGTGTATGTTTTATGATGGAAGTACTCCGTGAAATCACCGACTCAGAGGCACCAATAACAGCAGCTGGAACGCCGTCACGAGGCCGTGGACTTACTATACGTCTGCAAAAACTAATCGAGCTGATTTTCTGACTTCAACAATACCCGAACCGAAACAAATGCCGGAGGCAGGTACGTAAGCCCTCGAAGGATCCTAGTGAATGACAAATGTGTTGGACAAGGCTAGTGATCTACCAACAACCCCATCACTTGAGTCACCAGGCATATTCTCGCTACTTTAGACAAGCCCGTTGTCCCCCCTGTTGGCAAGTATGTGTTAGGACGGGGATGTGACTGTCCACACTCATTTCATAAGGCCAGTACGGTCGTTGCAGCGCTGAACAGGGCGCAGTGTAATGCGCTATGGATAGACTCGGTGTTGCTAACAAGCCTGACGACATTGGGGCATGTTCAGCCTTGGCCACTATACTTTGGGTCCATATGTATCAAATTCTAGCCTTTGGGGTTATAGATAGAATGCTACTCTTTTACATCGTACGCCATTGATGACATGAATTTTACTTTTGTCGTTAGCCCAAGCGCAGCATCGTACAACCGCAAACACTTTAGTTACTAAGCTTTGTTCTTCGTGGAAGAGGGAAAAGGTGTTGGTATCGTAAGCGGTCTACGATTCAATCACTGAAATTGCTGAAAGACTGGAAAGTATTGTTGCCTCTGTCACCAGTGCCAGTTGGGATTTAGCCATTGAACTTTACATATTGCCGAGAGAGATGCGACTCTGCAAGCCGGTCTTGACTTTCTTCTTCGTTAATACAATAGCCGTTGAAATATTACTAAATGCTGTATACGAGCGTCTCGGAATAGCAGGTATTTGATATAGTTTAGCCTTGGTCATATCAAGCATGAATATATCTTCAACTTAGAGGAATGAGTCAACATCCCAGGCCCGGAACATTTATCCTCCAAAAGCTAATCGCAATCCATGGAAGCGTTTTTTCTTCGATGTCCGCGTTAGTCGCAGGTCATCATGAGATTCTGTAAGGGCGAGGTAGTCAATGAGACCTTGTTTCGGGCCGACTCCATAATACTAACAGCCACGTCCCTCAGACCCTCTTTAAAACAACAAACAGCATCCTTCGGTTTCGCGGTCTTTTCGCACAGAATTCTTAATACTCTATCGCGTTCAGGATCAATCCTTTCTATTCCGGCGTTGCCGTGGTGGCCTTCCGAAAAGAGCTTGGCCTAGGCTCACTGTGCGAGGTCGTCTTTCCTGATGCCCAGGACTTCTGAGCAAGGGTCACCATGTCCTCTGACACACGCCTGCGCGGGTTATCCTACCCAGAAGGCGCAGCGACAGTGTTTAGTCACAGTTAGGCAGCCATCAATGTACCGTTGTGAGGACAACCGGAAGAACAAGCAGGACACACATGCGGACACGCGAGGTGAGGTCGTAGGTTGTTCAGTCTTCGCGGTACACGGGTTGTTTGTCGCGCCGGGTTCTGACAGGACAAAGCAAAAGGTGCCGGATGCCGGGACTGACAACGCGATGTTTAGTATCGATGGATATCCTCAAGCTCCTCTTGTTGGCTCGTCGGTCAACTCTCGTAAGGCAGAGAGGATCGTCCAGGCGATCCGGGGGGGGGGGGGGGGGGGGGGTGGTGGAGCGAATCGACAACACGATTTCGCGAAATCCCGGAGGCGGAGTCCGAACGCCCATTGGGAGGGTCTAGACTACACTAGCAGAACATCATTTTCCATCATTCGCTGCAAGTTTCATCGGGTTCGCGTGGGGGTGGGACTGTCATACTGTCATACTCGACGCCGACTGGGCTTTTGCTGAGCATGAACAGGGCGCGTAAGCTGGTGTGGACTCTTTCGGCTCATGGCGAAAAGACACTGAAGGTGTGTCACTGCTGAGGGTCTTTTGTTCGTCCCTGAATAGCCACATGCCAAAACAGCTGTCGCGTGCAAAGTGATGCAGAGTAGCGTTGCTATCCCTTTGGCACTTTTGCAGTGTAGTATCGTTCTTCGCTGTGTGCGTTACGCGTCGTTTGATCTAGCATAGACACCTGAACATGAGGGGCGGGTCCAGGACGGCCGAGAGAGCCTTGAGGCCCATCAAGCAAATCCATAATGATGCAACGGGACAAGAGCTCCGGCAGTTGTGCACATCACGCAACTTTGTCGGCGGCACTAATCAACATGAACGGTACTGGGGACTGGAGGACAATAAGCTTCGGCTCGCTTGATTAGCTTGCGCCTCCAGGCTCCATCATGAGTATTCCGTTTGGTTTTTTTTTATCTTTATTTGTTTTTTAATCAAATGAAACTCTGGCGGATAACTGCTCTACATATCCAACCAGGTGTGCACGGCTAAAAAGAATCGCGGAGCTGGGTCCGGGTCGGCGAGGCGAGAAGAGAGGCGGGTAACCCGTGAAGGAGATCCATGGGCAGCACCCTGGCCGCCGCAGTGCTGCCACACACTCACTCAAATCACGCACTCAACGTGAAACCGATGTCTCCTATTCTGGGCTATCGTGATCCTTATACCAGCTCAGCATTTGGTCAATGCCTCTTCCGCCTGTTCGAATCCATCCGATCAACGACCAGGTCAGGCTCAAGGGTGACGATGTCGACATTGCGACAAAGGCCCGCGGCGGCGTCTAGCTCGCTTAGAAGGTTGCATTGATCGAAAGCCCACGCTCTTTCAGCCGCCGCATTTTATGCGCGCGGGCTGTGTGCGGGTGGTGATGAGACGGACGTTGCGCGAGTCGAGTCAATTTGCCCCATGCTTACACTATCGGGCTGGCATTTTTCGACGAGGGCCAGGCTGTTTGCGACTCCCCTTGTGCAACTAGAAGCTTCCGATAATAGAGTGACGGGAGACCTGGCGGCGGCGGCGACGGCGGCGCACTACCGGACATCACTGCTTGCTTTCCGCGCGCCGTTCTGAACCTGTGTTGTCGGCATGGTGAGCGACACGTGTGATCAGGCCAGGCACGTTGATCTGAAGCTCGGAAGACTTTTCTATTCAGGCAACGATTTCCCATTTTCGGGCCGGCGAAGCCCACAGTTTGCTCCTGGCCGTAGATTGGCTTGCCGCCTCACCAAAAGGCTGGTTAAATCGCTCACTGGGGAATGGAGATGGCCAGACTGAGGGATCTGCGCCGTGCCTAACGTGTGGCTCGCATGGGCTATGGGCTACTTATATGGAGCTGCCCCAGGATCTTATGACGACGGAACGAGGTGATGTTGACAAAATCATGTTGTGATAATGGCATTTCGGTTTCTCTCTTGGCTCTGTCAAGCATCGGTACCAGATAGAAGGACGTGTGAAGCAAAATGGAAATCCTTCTCAAGCGAGTCAAAAAGCTTAGGACCGCGGAGCTATGAAGGAGAATTAAAGTGCAGCTTCGCATCCAGGCATCAACGCACATGGACCTAGCCACGGGACGGGGATAGCTTCCCTTCTACGGCAGGCGGACTTTTCTGGGAATGGGGTCGTGCAGCTCCACTCCAGATGAGCTTATACGAGGGAATGTGATGGCGCGCGTGTTCATTGATTATTGTCGCTGTCAGTCTGCAGTCAGTCATCGGTCAGTAGAGGAAGGGCAATGATCGCCCACAAAGCTCGTATCGGTGATGAGGCATTTCGATCTGGTGCGCCCAATCGGAGCCGCAGAGTCGAAAATGACGGTCTGCAGGGATTTTCTTTCTCCTTCACGATTTCAATCGCGTGTGAGCTGACATCGACTTTAAAAATGGCACCGGTGATACATGCAGCTTTGTGAAGCGCTAATCTCATCATCCTGAGGTCGCACCAAACAAGCATTCAAAACGAAGCGAATAACCTCGCCATATCTTTCATCATCAGAGGGCTGAAGTGTCAGAGAGACAAAAAGGAATCAGAGATTTGGGGGAAACATGGGGGCCGTTTTCGCCCAAAGTTCTAGATCGCAGGTCAAAGAACCAACTCAAAATGACGGGAGATGCAGCCCTGGAGGGGCCGCAATCAACACTACGGCAACTGGACGTGTTAGTTTCTTGGATTGAGGGGACTTCAAACCTAGCCAAAAGTAGCAAACGGTGTTGTTGCCCGTACGTCAAACACACACAGAAAGAGGTCATCAAAAGAGCCGATTGTTGGTGATGGATTCTCTTCGTACGATAATAGAGTAGCTCGTGTTTCTGAAACACAATCAATATGTTCTAGAATCCTATTAATAGTGGCGGCATCCTTGAGCGTTCTGGGAAGCCCTGCTGGATGGGAAATGGACGGGCAAAGCAAAAATGCGTTCCAGCCCCAGCAACGGGTGGCATTATTGGCAGCAAAGGCAAAGTCAAAGGACTGAAGCTAGAGCCAGAATCAGAGCCAAACGCTCTGGAGAAGAGAGGAGCTCCCCAAAAGTGTTCCTGGTCTAACCTGGACGCCACAGAGCCTTCATCCCTGCAGACAGTGGACGCAACGGACTTCCACGAACAGCGCACACGGGCGCCGTCTATTAAGGTAGTCTTAGTAATTATGCAACTTCTGGGCGCGCAGGTTCTGGAATCTCTGCGCGGAAGGGATCAAAGTACCTGGGTGCCGGACGATCCTGGGCCTGGGCAGAGCAGGCTTCACATCAGGACCGGCCCCTAGGCTTTTCTGGCGCACCGGTCAGTCTCTGGTACAATGGTGCGCTGGGCCTCTTTGTTCCTTGCCCATTTTAAATTCCACACGACCCGGCAAGCAAAAGGGACTGGACAGCTGCGGGCGAGTTCGCTGCCGCTGCCCAGTGTCTGACCAGACCACCAAAGAAGAAAAAGAAGGCGAAAAGAGAGGTGCCACAGGAGGGACGCCGAACCCACAGTCAAGGGACCGTGAGATCCCCACAGCCCTCGGTCCAGCCAGACGCCCCTCCCCAAATCTCTCCCAGAGCCATGAGGAGCCGTGGAAGAACCCAGAGAGTAGATAGCCATGGAGTAATATGTACATAACTGCGCAACCTTGCAGGGCAAGGTACATGCGCCTTACACATCGCAGTACCTTACCTGGGCAATTCGCAATGCGAAAGAAACTGAGGGTCCCGACGAGGGGGGTGTTCGATGGGCGACGGCGATGGATGGGAGTATGCCGTGCAACTATGAGACCATGCCATGTTATTTGTTCCGTCTCTTTTCTTGCAGTCCAGTCCAGTCCAATCCGATCCCCCCTTACCCTGCCTTGCCTTGCCTTGCCTTGCCCTTCCCGTGGATGCCGTAGGATGAGATAAAGACCCTTTGAGATCCCCTCCACGCCTTGCTCTCTCATCCGTCTCTGTTAGACTTTTTCGTGCATCTGACTTGTCTGGAACATCTTGTTGCATCTTCAACCTTTTCCTCCCCCCTCCTCTCTCCCAGTTCCGTTACACCCCCTCCAGACGGTTCCTCGGGATCTCTAACTTCCAGACTCCGAACAAAGAACCCTGCCGAACGCCATCTTACATAGAACCGCCTGCTAGCCAGAGCAAACCGGAGCAGAAATCCCATCTCAGAAAGATTACAAATCTCGCCAGCAACAGACGCAACCCAACCCCTCTACAGCTATTAGTACTTTGTGTCGTGTCGCACAATCCTCGCAACAACTCTCGACAGCTTACTTCGACGACACTTGAACATCGTCGACTCCAAAAAACCCCATTTTCCCCCAACAACCACCAGAAAACCTTCACCACGGCTTCTCCAGCGATCGCCATCATGGGTTCCCCGAGTGGACCCCTCCGCCCCCGAGCGTCGTCAAATTTCATGGGCATCCGCGCCTCGGGATTCCCGCCGTCGATGACGCCGCAAGAAAAACACCTCTTCTCCGACCGCGTCAACACGGCGACGACGCGCCTCTCGAGCACGATGGCCGCCAGCGACAGCGCCGAGGGCTACATTTTCGTCGTCTACTTCCACAAGACCACCGCCGCCGACGCCCTCGCCCTGCTGCAGGCCGCAGACATCCGAGTCAGGGGCCACGAGATCCAGTTTTCCTGGCACTGAACTCTCTGTCAAGGTGTCAAAAGCCTGCTTGGATTCATCGTTGCTCGGGCCTGGCTGGACTGAACTGGACTTGACTGGACCTCGCTCTGTGGACTTTGTGGACTGTTTGTGGACTCGTCACTTGTTCGCTTCCACGTCCGATATGCACGACTTGCTTCTTGCGGCCGGCCAGGCTCGCTGCCACACCAGTCTCGACTTGGCTTGAGGGTTGATCCTTTCTCTTTACTCTCCTCTCGCTATCCCCTTACTTCCGCACAGCCAGCTAGATAACGGGAAAAGGGGGATGAGTCTCCATCGAATCCGTTCGCTTCCCCTGCCTCCCCTCCCCTCCTCTCCCATCCATCCTCCAATTCCCGCCCGACCGTACCGGGACGAATCCTTCAGCGATCCATCCTCCACCTCCTTCAACCCACCACCCCTCTTACCAACCCTCGGCGATCTGCAAGTCTAGGCCATCCCAGACCACACCCCAATCCCGTCCAACTTTCCAGGGCAATCATCAATCTTAGCCATACACTCGCTCCTGCACCCCATCACATCTTATCTCCACCGAAGTGGTTGGTGATCAATCACCCAAAATCTTCGAGGTGTGTTTTTCATCGCTTTCTCTCTCTGCCCATCACCCAAATACCCACACGCATCACGCAAGGGGCTTTGCTTCGTCGATGCCGCAGATGAGCTGCAGAAAAGCAAACTGCAGATTCCTGCCTGCATCGCACCGTCCATCGACCCCCTCGGGTGGGCCGGCCGGCAAAGCAAACGGGATTTCAGAGAGGGGTTCGAAAACGAGAGCAAAAGAAGATCGAGATGAGCCGAGGTGACGCGGAAAAACAAGGGGCAGGTGATGCGCGGCCACCAGCCGGTTCGTTATCACTCCAGCTCCAATCCTCGATGCATATGGAATTACGCCCCGTTCGCCAGGGCAGTTTCTCCAATCTTCGAGTTTCTGATCAAGGGTTGCATTTGGTCGGCAATCGGACCCGGCGGGATTCCACGGAGAAATAAAGTACCACTTCCTTATAGATGAGACGCGCCAACGCAATCATGACCGATTTTCCGCATCTCGGGGGCCCGCTCCGGAGCCAGGGGTATTTTTCTAGGAGGAACATAGTCGAAAACGCAACCACTGCAAATTCGACAAACACCAACAATGGCATTCAAAGGTCAGTTGCATCCGCATTACAAAATCCAATCCAGCTGCGAACTCTTCGGTTCTCTTCGCAAGGAATGTCCAAGCGGAGAAAACCCGAGCGCGACTGATGGCAGCCTACGCAAAGAAAAAGAAAGAAGAAAAAAGAAAGAAAGAAAAAACGACACTTTGCCCTTGCATATAAACATCGGCTGACAGGCGGTCCAGACCAAGTTCGATATTGATTGCCGGCCCGACGTGGGGGAGCATGAGGAGGGGACCGGGGAGGGGAAAAGACTGGAGAGGGGAGGGGTTGGAAGGGATGGCGCTGCTGCACCACCGTTGCCGTTGCGTTGCCTTGCGTCGCGTCTTCGGCTTGGGGGGAGCAACCCGAAGCCAAGCCAAGGGTGTGAGGCCAAGAGAGTGAAATCAAAGGGCAGCAGCAATGCCCTCTTCCAATTCCTCGAGTCACAGTCAGCCAACCAAACAACCAGCCAGCCAGCCAGCCAGCCTGGTCCCAGAGTTTCCGGAAGACTGTCTTTCGGTCTCGTGGTAAGACTTGGAGCCGTTGCATCCTCCCTCTCCTCCCTCTCCTTACTCCCTCTTCTTTTGCCTTCCGTCCGTTTCGTCTTCGTATCGGGTATCGGGCATCGGGGGGAGGCTAGAGACGGGTGCCCAAGCCTCGTTCTCAGTACTCACATGTTGGGTTTGATGGGCTTACCCTCGGACGGCTAGCCTCGCCTAGTCATCGCTCGTGGCATCGGTTCCGGAACCAAGGGTTGCACCAACCTCGGTCACTATTGGTTCGCGCTGGAGAGAAGAGCTCACGGCTGGGGAGGAAAAAAAGGCTTGGTCACACTTAACCCCGAAGGTAACCAGTCATGATTAACTATTTGGTCACTTCGAGCTTGACCTTTTGTAATCAGATGATCAGATCATTCTACATTGCCTGGCTATGAGTCAACAAATCAATGATCTAATATGAAAAAAATAAAAACTAGTCACTCGACCATTTTCCCCCAGCCCCGATGAAGCCGTTGCATCTCATACCATACGCGGATCAGCAAACGCGTAGAGCTACTCTGGTCCGATTCTGCTCGCTTGTTGCTCAAACAGTTGACCCGAACCCGAGGGACACACTGCAAACTAACCCCTCTACTTACCCCGGCCGTGACCATCCCGCCATCCGTTGGCCGTTGCATGCATGGTTCTGGACGGGCCGATTGCGCATTCCCGTCCAGAACTGCTATTGAAAGTGAAACAGGGGGGAAATCTACACCACATTGCTCACTCCGGGTTTACCTGTGCATACATCCCCAAAAGCCCCAGAAGACTCCAGAGTCGAGGACTACGGCGGGGACTCTGCGGCCGTGTTTTGACTTCGCCCTCTTCATGGTCTTCTCTTCCCGACAGGTCTGGCTTCGCATGGACGCTCCCTGACAATCAGAACATATCCCGCTTCTGCCGAAATCCGCGGTCACACCCTATCCCCGTCCCCGCCGTCGGTCTACCCCCGTGGCTCACGGTTGAAAATGGGGACCCCGGGCATCGGCGCAATCCAATCCATCACGCCGTTCTCCAGCCACCGTCTCCCTCCCTACGGGGTGGTGTAGACCCCGAAAGCGAAAATTTCGGGTAAATTCCATCGTGACCCAATCGCCAAAAGGCATGGTACGGGGGACTGTTTTGCGTTCACGTCTACGTCGCTCCTTGATACCTAATTTCGAGTCCGTCCCCCGGCCATTACCATCGACGACTGCGCCGTAACCTGCCGAGGAACACACTATGTACGCTGCGTACGATATGCAAGCCGAAAAGTAGGGGGATGCGGCCGGCTTACATTCCCCACCATCCCAAAGCAGTGATGCTGCAAAGTGCCATCGGCTTACATGTCTACCGCCCAAGCCGGTATGGCGTGTTTTGTTCCCTTCGTCAATGACCATACACGTCGCTACAAACTCATCGTTCAACCCTAAGATCGGTCAACCGACCAATCAAACACATTCAACCTGCTTACATTTCTGTCGTCCAAAGCGGTATAGCGCACGATGCAGAAGGCTTACACTCATGATAGCCTCATCCGTCGATCGGTACCAAGCCGCCGGTTATGTTTAGCGAGCATGTTTTACCGGTCTGGCCAGTGGAAAGGGCATTCCTGGGAGGGAGCCGAACTTCATAGAGATGGAGCATCGAAATCAACGGGCAAACTTGCGTTGCCGGCGGCGCAACTTGATGAACGCAGACTCGACTAGAACGTCAACGTCATCAAGAATAAAGTAGCATGTCACCGTAGAACAAAACGTACGGGCCAAGAGGCTCAAACGATATAAGAAGACTCGCTTGCCATTGGGTTGCCAACGTGATTTCAGATAATTACTCAATACAACATCTTTAACGTCACTACCTTTGAACCATTTCAAATTAACATCAACCCGAGAAAGTTGTGCCGAGCATCGTCCACTGCCGTCTCTCACTACATTCAATCATGCCGGCCCTCTTTGTCTACGAAAAGGATTTCGTCGACCCAACGCCTCAAATCCTTTCACTCGAGGGAAAAGTCATTTTCGTTACGGGTGGTAAGTCCATATTTCCCAGCTACATCCTCACCGGCCTTAGCACATCTTCAGCCCCAATCGCTCTCCTTTTGTTTGTGTAACTAAGTTTTCTGATAATCTTTACTATTGTTATGAGCAAGTTTGAACGTAACAAGCAAATATCTGTCCTATTGCAAACATCTGCGACCAGCCTGGGATGAAGCTTCCATGTCGAGTTTGCGTGGCTGGACTACGCCCCTTTGGACGGCATCTCAACCGGTATCTACCGGTAATTGCCTGGAGACTTGTTCTCACCATAGCGACAACTCGAGTCTGATCGCTCTTCACCTCGACCGGTGTCTTGCGTCCCATTTGGCGTTTCCTAGCTGGTTGGCCATTCTCAGCGTATTCTCTTCAACTTCTGTTTCTGGCTTGACTCTGTTTCCTTCTCACCTTCACCCCAACACCAGTTGCAACCTTGGATAGGTTGATGGTTAGAGAAGCCAGCAAGCTCTACGGAACACTCAAGCGTCATCCCACCAGCCAAGCCATCTTCGAGGGCACTTATATCAAACACGACCAAACCGCCATTTGCGAAGCCACAGATGTCCCCCTGGCGTCTTCAACATCTGATACTGCCGCAGGCTTCTGATATCACCATCTTTTGGCCTCAGCTTCCCCTCTTCACAGTTTACATTTACAGTCATAACATCACAAGATTGGACGGACCGATAAGCAATCAATGATGAAACATCCTAGAATTCAGTGGCTCCAGATATCTTCCGACGAAGGAGCTGATGTGGATGCTGACAAGAACAACATGGGACTCTGGCGGAACCGGACTTCCTGCGTGTGGTATTGAAGCAGCTGATATCCGCTCATCCCTCTCCCACGTCTGCAAGTGCAATTCACACACATAAGCTCAACCCTGACAATAGCAGCACTGGCCGTGAGCCCATGTATCTACCCCTTGCCGTTTGTTTCAGAGACAGACCGTCCTCTCTAGAGTAGAGTATCTGGACGTCGTACCAGAAGAGGAACCAGAGCTAACAACCCCCAAGGAACAGCAGGCCTAGGCAAAGCCACAATTCTCGCCCTCCTCGCCCACAACCCCTCGCACATCTATTTCTCCGGCCGCTCCCTCTCCTCCGCCAAAGCCCTCATCGCCTCCGTCACCTCGTCATTCTCGTCCCCTTCCACGACCACGACTCCACCACCCCTAACCTTCGTTTGGATGGACCTAGCCTCTCTCTCCTCTATCAAGCCTGCCGTCGAGGCCTCCTTCACCCACACCCGCCTCGACATCCTCATCAACAACGCCGGCATCATGGCCGGCCCCGCGGGCCTCAGCGCCGACGGCTACGAGATCCAGTTCGCCACCAACTACCTCGGCCACGCCATGCTCGTCCGCGCCCTGCTCCCCGTCCTCCAACGCACCGCCGCGCTCCCCGGGTCTGACGTCCGCGTCGTGAACCTGACGTCCGTCGGGTACCAGGGGCATCCGTCGGACGGGATATCCTTCGCGACGTTGAGGACCACGCAGACCGGGCTGCCGTTCTTGGGGCAGTGGACTCGATACGGGTGGGTTATCCGCGCACAACAGGCCTTCACTTCTGACGCCAGTGCCGATGTGATGGAAGTAAGTTCCAGCTGACACAACATCTCTTAGACAAAGCAAACTCGCCAACATCCTCTTCACCCGCGAACTCGCCCGCCTTCACCCCTCCATCACTGCCGTCGCCGTCCACCCGGGCGTCGTCAGCACGGGTCTGGTCACGAACCAGGGCCTCCTCAACCGCCTCCTCGTCAACACGACCAACAAGGTCATGGGCGCGCCGATAGTTACGCCGGAACGGGGGTGCTGGAACCAGGTGTGGGCGGCGGCGGCGGCCAAGAAGGGGGACCTCGTGAGCGGGGGGTTCTACATGCCCGTGGGCAACTTGGCCGACGGCAAGCTGGACAAGTTCGCGACGGACGAGGAGCTGGCTGGCGAGCTGTGGCGGTGGACGGAGGACGTTTTGGCGGAGTTTGACTGAGAGGTTGTGGTGATGAGCTCGTATCATGTTCTGTTTGCGAGGCGCACATTTTCCTCCACCAGATATCGCGAGCTTCATCCCACATTCGTAAGATAAGTCCAATTGCATCGTAGCATTAAAACCATTGAAACCTTTACCCAAGTTTCTTGCGACGCGGAGAAGGACGAAACCCAATGAGTCCGGAGGTCTTGCGGTCATCACATCGGCGGCCCGGAACCTCACCCGCCTGACCTCGGAGCCGGAAGGCCACCAGCACCGGCGCACCACCACCGTAAAGCTTCTCCCTTCCGGCGTCGCACCCTTGAAAGGTTACACCAGACGTCAGGACATCACAAACCGATACTCGACCAACGATCGGAGCTCAACGTTCCACCGGCGTGCGCGCGCTCATCCGCCCCCTCAAATGTCACCTCACATCATGGCATCGCCGACGCGAACCATCGCGACCGCCAATCACCACCTGATCATCCCACACCAGTATCCAACAATGCATGACGAACTTATACGCATCCATCAGATCGACCTGCCGGTGGCTGCCAGCTATGGACGGCGTCCAACGTCCACCCCCCCGGTTTGATGGTGCTCAGAGTCTCGCCTCACATCCAGCCTATTCCCAATATAGGCTCATCGCCGTCGCCGCCGCCGCCGCCACCGCTCTCACATTTCTGCCGACGTCACGACGAAGAGGATGGCATGCGACGCACGCGCCCCTCCCACATTCCCAATCTCTCAAGGCTTCGCCGGTCGACAGGGTGTGCCTGCGGCGGCGGGTGCCCAGGCGAGGGCTTGTGATTACTTTTTTTTTTTACCCCGCCAAAACATCATCAACAACTGGCGACGCGGACCGCGCCATCAACCGCGTTGATCTGACACATTCACGGAAATTGGGTAAACAAAACAACAACAAGGAGCAACATGGAAATTTCTTCCCCGTTGTCAAAATGCCCCGCACTTGAGTGAAATCCCGCGTGTGGGCTGCCTACGACACGGTCCTACAGATCGTATCATACCAATGTGGTGCACTCGCACAGCACATGCTGTCGCCCGTAGTCTTTGCGGAATCGTATGGGAAGACTCAACTCGGACTGTAACCCTCAAGGTCAAGTGCAAGATGACGGTTCAAGACAGGACCACAGACATGCAACCACTATCAGTCCCCCCGACAAGGGAGCCCGAATTCCAGTGCAAATCCGCCGTCTCGGGTTGCATTCCTCGACCAGGGGGACAACAAGCAGTCGAGGGGTGACCCCATCGGCAGGCACGTGGAGAATGACAAACCTCGTCGCCTTGCTCACTGCGCCTCGGGTTTCCAAGATATGTGCCGGCGGGCAAAGGTCCAGAACTTTTTTTCCCACCCTCTACTACGTAGAAAGGGGGAAAAAAAAAAGGGCTATCTGGAACCCCGACTCCATCTCTGCCATGCTCTTTCTCTCTCTCTTGCGTGCGGGAAGCCTGTTTGTCAGCCCTGATCGGCCGTCACTGGCCCGCCCTGCTGGATGCCCAGGGTGGAGGGGAGAGTTGCAAATCGCGGAGATTGGGGCGGTCCAGCGTCGTGCGGAAGCGAGATAACGTCGCCCTGTTAGCGTGGCGACAAGGGGGATGTGGGAATATAGTTGGCAGCATCGCGCTGCACTGCTGCAGAGCCAGAGGCAATCCGTCAAACGATGCCGAGCGGGTTGCCTGGCGGAGTAACAAAGCCGTTTACTTGTCCCGGGCACTGCACAAGTCTCCGGGCATGCACACGACCGGTCCAGGCTGTGGGGAGGATTTCATTTTGGCTCGTTTTACCCAGATTGTCTGACGTAGTTGATCTCACCATCTGGGGCTTTCTCGTTAGCAATGATGAAGTGCATCGTGGATTGTGGATCGCTCGGGTGAGGTGGCAACGCCTGTTGTTTTTCGTAGTAGGCCAGGACTCGGCTGCTGTGTGGCCGAAGCTTGATGCTCGACTTCGGATCGGTGATGGGCCTGAAACTTTGTCTGGTATTGTTGTGCGTGATATCCGGTTTGCCGTGGAGGCCTGGGGGTTAGGGGGCGGAAGAAAGACGAGAAACACCGGTCCCGTCAGGCCGTAGCCGCCGCGTGCACAGTCCCAACCGTGTTGACTCTCGGGGTTCTATGCCGTCCTCAGTCGATACGATGGCCCGTCTGCCGGCAGACTACCTATTCGTCACCCTCAAAATATACCTCGTCTTCCCCAGCGATCAGCCCTGGGACAGCCCTTGCCAACAACGTGCCGTCTCGTGTGGATATGGGCTGTGGACCGTGGAGACACGTTCCAATGCTGGGAGAGGAGGGGGAGGAAAAAAAGCTCTGGACCGTGAAGACAATTGAAAATCTTAATGACTGGGAACGGCCCGGCTTGTTCAGCGTCATCATCAGATGAACTACGAACAATGCATCTTGGCTGACCCCATACCTTCCCCAGTCAATCAAGCTGCGACAACTTCAATCTGCGGCTATGCCGGGCCATCTGTACCCAGGTCGCCAACATTCATGCCGTGCCCAAAGACTGGGAACGCCCTGGAAGCAGGCGGGGAAGTGAAATCTGTTTCAATCAGCGGGAATTTTAGCCCTTCGTCGACGAAGCTTCCATTGCTCTTTGCTAAAAGCCGTCGCATCCACTTGCCTATCAAACATTGATTACAATTGAATTGTGCTCAATCTCGAGGGACGTAGCATCTTGGTTGACGCCTGGTGGAAATTAGTAGGGTCTGAACGAGCACTGCCGTCGGCTAAGGGACTCGTGAGAGACACTGCCGAACTCCTGGTCCTGCTAACATCATTCCGCTGGTTGCCGCCAAGAAAGCCTGCGTGCCCGTTTTCCAAAGTTGAGTTTGGTTCCTAAGCCAGGATCGCGATCTCAACCGCCAGCCGGTTGGCTAACTTTGCAGCCCAAACAACCAACGGCCATCCGCCTAGAACTCAGAACACTCAGAACAGATTCGCTTGCGACATTTGTAGCAGCCTCGAGTTTGCTCATCTTCATGTCGGAAGTACCCGGTTGCTCTGCCTATCCATTGGTTTGGCGGCCCTAGCCGGTGAATGCATTGGACCGTGCTATTGAATGCTCGTCAACGCCAATTGGCCCTGTCGTTCCGAAAACTGGGGTTTCGCATGTGTAGCGGATACCGGGACTCGTTTGAACTGAGATACGATACATGGTGTGCAATGCCCGCATCCTGTGTTCGTACGTACGTCGCTACGTACGTATGGAGGGTCTTGGGCATGTTTTGTCGCTAGACTGGCTAAAGAGTTTCTTATTCTTCATTAGAATCCGCCTCAAGGCTATATGTGTGTTTCCATCTGGCAGGCTGGGACGAGATTAGCGGTTCTCACGGGGAACTCAGAGACGCAAGACGCTCTCCGACAAGACCGACAAGAACAGCATCTTGTCACATTATTTCCCAGGAGCAGGACACTAAGCCATCATCCAGCGCCCCGCACACTCTCTGTGTTAAATGTGGCCTACGCAACAGAGCCTAGGATGGAGCGATCGCCACTTTAAAGGGGACGGCGTCAGGTACCAAGTTGTGTGATTGGACGCGGAAGCTCACGGCTGATCCGCAGGGATGAACCGAGAGAGATAGACAGAGAGAGATGCTTGAATGTTGAGTTGCCCCTTATCGAATTTTGAAAGGGGGCGTGAGCTTGAGGAAAAGATTGTCGTTATTCTGCTCATGACAGACTGACAGCGATCGTTTGCTTGGCTAGCGGTGAGTCGGAAGACCTTGCAGCTGAACATCAAGGGATCGCCGTTCACAATCAAAGTCCTTAACAACCTCCAGACACCCACAAATAAAGTTGTGAAGTTGCACGATTCGTGAGTCAACGTCGTATGTGCCATGACGGACGGGGGGGCGCAACTCGCAAAGGTTCAAACCGGGTCTTCGGTAAAAGCCAATACACCGAAGAGATTGATTCGGGGCAGCAAGTTCAGGCCATCTCCGGACACAAATCGCTTAGCCCCCACGCTCCCTGAAGCATTTGTAGACTATAGCCCGGGCGAACGACTTAGTAGACCGGGAACCACGTTTTGTTCATTCTATTTGATTTACTTACCACCACTGCCGGGGCACAAATTGTACATACACGGAGCCGCCGTTGGACAATCCAGACCCGGTAGGGTAAGATTGTTCAGAGACATCTACAGGCAAAGGCGTGGAACCGAGCTGTTCTGCCGCAATCGAGTGCCGCTTCTTCCGCGAAGCCATCCAGCCCCGTCCCGCCTATGGTCCCAAGTTACCGTTGCTCAGGCCGGAAGAGGCCCGGAGCAGAGAAACTGATAATTTCCCTCCACGAAACCTGACTCACGCGGATGCAGTAGTCTTGCCAAAATGATTACGCTTCCAACACCGAGACATAAGGAAGTTGAAACAGACGCCGACATGAAACGTGAAGTTGATGATTAAGCCAGTCGATAAGAGGAAGCTTAGTGACGGGGGGAGATGCATTTGAGTAGACCAGCTCGCTGTGGCTTTCTGCTCTCAATGTCTTGAGAGCCAAGGCAGATGGGCAAACTGCAGGAAGCAGTTTAGTGGACCAGAGCCGAAACGTGTCGCCCAGCCCGATGAGGGGAACGCGGGGGTTGCATGGCAGCGCGGGTGTGATTCGCAAGGTGAGCGCGGGCCAATGCTAACCTAGTATCTGTAAAGCGTGCTAGCAACGCAATCTGGAGAGGCCTTGGTGTTACGATAGAGATAATGGGTATCTGCGAATAGTCGGCGAGGCCAGAGTGGAAAAACCTACGACAAATAGTGATTGTGCATTAGTCTGAACGATGCGCACGCTGATTTCCGTATTACTATGCATATCTTTACCCCTTGCTGGCCGCAAAGGACGGCGGCAAAGGACCACCCGCAAAGTTCAAGCTCAAAGTAGGAGACGAGCGGGCGGATTGATAGAATAGGGGTGGGGGGAACATCACATAAGACACATTTCCGACCTCGGGTGACGCCGCCGAGCTGATGCAACAGCCACCAAAAGACAACTTGCGATGCAGGCTGACGACAAAGGCGTAGATGATACTGGCGTCCCTGCAGCTCATTGGATCTCGTGTCGTCCACCAAACAACGACCGAAGGGCAAGGTGAAGGTCTCGGAATCGATCACCAGTACGAGTGTAGCGGCGCATGCTTAGCTTTGGGAGGACGGAATTGGTTTCATTGCACTTGGTGCAAGGACACCACCACCAGAGCGGACCGTAACCTCGGACGACTTGAGGCTGAACCCAATGACCGCTGCCCGCGGTTGGCGAGATTGTGAAAGCCGTGGGCGCCCCGTCGTAGGCCAGCTGAGACTCAAGAAAAGGGGTCCAAGGGACAGGCAGGGTCTCGCACAACGTTACCCTCTTCCCTGCAAAATGTTCAGGCGCATGAGATTGGCAACCTTGGGTTTGGAGCTTACCGGCCGAAAAGTCAAGGTGCGGCATTGGGCAGACTTCAGCCGAGCCTTGCCTTCACTCCCAGGCGCTGGAGCTGATGATGTTGTACAATGAAGCTCGGCCATCGCTATTGGTAGACTTCTGGCTGCTGTTAGAGTATGAGCTTGCGAGCCCTTCCAGGGAGTGCGGCAAGCTTGCAACGGTTGGTGCGATGGCTTGGCTGAGTGGATGGTGAGACAAGTTGGTGAGATAATGGGCTCCTAGTGAGCCCTGGTTTCTCGGTAGTTTTGCAGACACGCCCTCTCTCAGGTGCGCGTCTCGGCGCTCGTCAATTTTTCAGCCTAGGTGCCCAATTGATGCTTTCCATGTCCTTCTCGCGATCAGCGTGGAAGCGTCAATGCAGGTTGCTTCGGCGCACGAATATCGACAGAGGCTGCGAGCGCTGCAAGCCGGCCCAAGCTGCTCTTTATATATATATGTACATATATTTTAAGGTCCACTAGGCTCGATGGTTATGATCGCGGTAGCCACGGAGGAGAGACACGCCCGATGGAACTGCTGACCCGTGTGCGTGCTGGACAATTGGACAATGCTGAAGCTACTACAGAGTACAGCGAAAGCCTGGGCTAACATGAAGAGCATAAAGGTACCGGTATCCGTGTCAGTGCCGTGCACAAGCAATCTGGCGGAGCGGCAAGGCGTAGGCATGCAACAAGGAGCGGGATGCAGCCAACTCCCGTTGATACTAGAGCCACACCCTCGTCTTCATCACACATGTGGTCGGAGGAACGGCATTCGCAGACGTATGGGAAAGAAGCTTTCTTGAACACCTCGCAAAGAAGGGAAAGGCGAAATCGAACCTGGAGACTCGGTGGATGGAGGTCGTGGCAATGATACTTGTGTATGTTGGGGCGCAACGGTGCAATGCGTGCGGGGAGAAGCTGGTGCGGAAGCCATCGCAGGAGATGACCAGGCAGAAGACTGGGAGCAGGATTGCGGATTGCGGATTCCGGAGGGCGCATGGTGTCGATGTTGACGATGGTTTGATTCGGCAGCAATGCGTTTCGTCCGTTTGTTGTTCCGGGCTAGGATGAGAACGGATGGGCGACGGGAAGAACAGACTTCGCTGACAAGTGAGCGGGCGAGGACGGCAACAATTCGGAAGAGTTCTTGGGCTTCGTCGCTGATCCAAGCTTGCGAGTGATGCGAGGTGTTTCGTCCGAAGGCGACGATCCGTGATTGAGGTCGTGGATTTGCGAGACTTGAAGCGTTGGGATGGGACGCTACAGTCCCACGGGAGGAGGCGAGACTGCCAAGCGGGAGGAGGTTCTTTTCTTTGACATCAGACCCGGCTTCAGATCACACAACTGTGGCGGTGGTGATGGCGGTGACAGAAAGGCTCGAAGGCGCTGTCGATCAAGAGCATGTTGGCACTGGGAGGGCGGTGTCATGGGCAAGGGCGCGTGCGTGCCGGTCTAGGGTGGTGGTTATGTTTCTTCTGTTTGTCTCCCCTCTCCCCTCGAATATGGCATTTTGGCTTGGTGTTGGAGGTGGTGAGACGCTTGGTTTGTTTTGATGACAATTCCTTCTTCAGGTCGAGTGCGGGAGGGAGGAATGGCCAGTGTGGCTGCTCTTACCGTGCTGTGGTGATGATGCCCCCCGGGGTTTGCTCCAGACGATGCCGGAAGGAGCACCTGTGCTGCAGCACTTGCACCTGCTCTGGCTAGCATTGTCGCTCCTCCCGTGCCCGATCCCAAGCAAGCCTAGGTGGGCAGTTGCGCACACCTGCACCTGCACCTGCACCTGCACCTGCACTTGCACCTGCCCTTGCACCTGCGGCTTCACCTGCCGTCGGGGGCACAGGCACGCATTGGATGTTCCTGCCTACGGTCTAACGGTGGGGCCCTGAGTCTTGAAGGAAGGGACGAGGGGAGGTACGTACTGTCCCCTGCGTTGCGATTGCTGTTGCGATTGCCTCTGCCTGAACAGTTGAATAAGGACGGACGGATGCATGTACCTGTGCTGTGCTGCTGCTGCTCCGTACGAGAAGGGAGAGGGGCAAGGAGAGAGAAAAAGGGAAAGAGGCAAGGAGAAAGAGGGAGAACGGTGACTTCTTTCTTTCTTCCTTCCTCGCCCCTGCGTTGCATGAGCTCCGTACGCATTGGACGGTGCTCCTGCATTGGTTTGAGATGGTCTTGCCCTGGGGCTTTGCGTTTGCTTTTCCCCTCAGATTGTGCAGAAACATCCAAGACGCAGGAGGATATGTGGATGGATGGATTGTGTTGCTTGAGTGTGCGTCCCCCTGTCCCCCCCGGCCGCTCACCTCACCACTAGCTACAGTCCAATTGGTGGGTGCAATGACCGGCCGTCGACGGTCCGTGGCTACTGAACAGAAGAGAGACACTAATTAAGGAGTGCCCGCCAGAGAGAGCGATTGTGAGTAAGTGAATGAGTGGAAAAGACCGGCAGCCCTGCAGAAGAGAGCAGGGGAAGGGGACAGGAGAGGAGAGGAGTGGAGAGGAGAGAGAGCCCCACCTCGAATTTGACAGTTGGCGCCCCCTGTGCCCCTCCCCTCTCCTCAATCAAATTTCGACCACTCGCCGTCTCTCAGTCTCAGCTGTTAGACCTCATACGCGATCCGACACCACCCGCGTTAGCACACGCCAACAGCCGCGCCGTCACCATCACCATCACCACCAAACGGCTTTTCCCCTGGCTCCCTGCCTTAGCCAGTCACCCACCAATGGCCACGGCAAACTCCACCCGCGCTACACCAACTTCAACCGGGCCCGGGTCCCTTGCATTTTGCATCCAGACCAGACCAAAGCCAGACAAGTCCAGGAACAAAATGCCAGGGCTTCGAAGCCCACAGGCGAGGTGCACCGCACAGGGGACCTCTTTTGAGTGTCCAGCCGGGGCCAATCCCGCTCCTCCTCTTCCCCTTTGCTCTTAGTGGCCCCCTCTCCAGGTGAATCAGGCCCTCTCGAACGAGTCTCGTCCCGCCTCCAGGTCCTGTTTACAGTCTGGTGAGTCGATGAGGATGAGATAATTCGCCGTAGTCTGCTGGGCCAACGGAGTATTTCTTCATCACCAGTCCTGGGTGTCTCTGAGCCCTGGGGCGTCGTTCGGCCTGTTCAGCTGCCTTGCTGCTTGGGTACAGACAACTAAACTGGCCAGGTCAGGGCTCGCCCGGCTCCTCATCTTCATCACCATCACCATCACCATCATCATCATCATCGCCATCCTCCAACCCCCCCCCCCCCCCCCCCCCCCCCCAAACCAACGAGCTGACATGTCCAGCCTGGAAGTGGAACGACTCTACCCCCAAGCAAAAGGCTGTTCGGAGAAATGGAAGTTGCTTAGCTCTCTCTTCTGGTGGTGGTGCAGGGTCCTGCAGCGCGACGGGTGCGGCCCTAAAACACCACGCCGCAGGCTTGCTGCACAACGCGACGTGCTGCCAGAGCCCTGTGGTTCTTGGCATTGTACCCCCAACGCATGTTTCTCCCAGACTCCTCAGGGGATCTCTGCGGTATTTCGAGCGCCAACGCTGGGTGGCTCCGCTGCGAACGCGGCCTTGGCCATGCGAAAGGAAAGAGAGGGTGCTGCGAAACGCAGACCTAACGGCCCTTGTTGGCTTCTTGGCGGTTCGGAGAGTTGGAGGCGTGCCTGTTCTACATAGTGTTGCGTTGCTTCTACGACTTCGGCTTTTGTTCGAGCCTCAATTGTTGGCATTCCGGGCCAAGGGGCTAGGCATCGCAGATCGATCCGCGGTGGCCGTTTCGCTATGTAAGACTGCTTCGGCTTCCTCGGCTAAGGTAGCCAGAGAACGAGAGCTGGACAAAGGCGTGGGATTTGGCATTCCGACGGCCTCCTCGGTCTATTGCCCAGTTGCGCATCCCAAGAGCCGTTCGTCCAGCGTCAGCGCTTCCCTAGAGTCTCTAGCTGCGCTTTTGCTGGCTAGACACTGGTGAACGAAGGGCCTGATGCAACGGCTAGGTGTAAATGTGCTGGGTTCTTTTCCGCGTTGTCGTTAGCAGCTCGACTCATAATTTGGAATACAGGGGGCAACAGCCCCGATTTCGCGCCTTTGAGGGTCAATTCCTGGTGGCGCATATCGTCGGTTGCCCTGACATCTTCCTTCCCGCCGACGGCTCGGGATCGCCTGGATGGCGCAGTCCGTTGTTCACTGGCAGAGCTTCACAACAGCTGCGATGAATCTCCAGAACCGAATCGCGACGCAATGGGCCAAACCAAGCGTCTGCCGAGGCTGCCAGCTGGTCCTGTATGGATCGCAGCTCCTCGAGGGCAGCCGGGAGCTGCGAGCCAATGGAATTTTGTCCAGGTGACTGTTCGCTAGTGGCCTGATAATTCCACGGAGTCGGCGAAAAGGGGCAATGATGGGCGCGCTGGCGTGATGTCAACACCGCCCGAAATGGAAGAGCATCCCACCTCAAGGGTTGCGTGACAGGGCTTCTCTGGGCGCGGCATTCGTCAGAACAGGAGACCTCTCAACCAACCACTGTAAGTTCGGCGCCGATTCGGAGCAATGACACAGATGCATATCCGTAGGTAGCACCGTGTTGTGGCCTGTCGCCTGTCATCCTTCACTGAATAGGACTTGGGGCGACTGCTTCATTTCATCGGCAAGGCAAGAGATGATTTACGAATCGCTGCAAAGGAGCACTGGCAAAAGTGGCAATGATATCACTGCGGACCAAAGGAGCGCCGCGGAGTGCATGGATACAGGCAGCTGTGCACATCGTGGCCTACGCCCAAACCATACCGAGACAAGCGCAGGACGAACCGTGACACCGGGGCGGTCTGGGGAAATAAACTCTACGTGTATCCACGAGATCTGGGGAAAAGGGAACTACGAGCCCACAACGAATTGACGCTGTGACAAGGAAGTCCCCAAGGTCTGGAGCGAACCTCGAACCCATCTCGAGGTTCATCCGGCACCTGGTGCCATCATCGGACCATTGCACCTTGATGGGGGTGGCGTTCGGCCTCGATAGATGCATACATTTAGCAATGGAATTGGATCTCGGGCGACGGAAGCTGAGGAGGGTGTGCCCCAAGCTTTCCCCGCAACCCGGCGCCATGTGGCCTTTCTCTCGCACGCCTCTGACGGAAGTCGATATTGGGATTGATCACTTCGGTCAGGCACTAATTGGCGTGGTCATGATGACGACTGGTGTGCACTTGGCTTCGACGATGAAGACTTTCGCAAAGTGGACGACGGGAATGTGAGACCAGTGGAAGCGCGAGCAGTCTTCGAGACGACCACTAACAGATTGGGGAGTCTGGGCACTCGAAGGACAACGGCCAGCCCCTTAGTAACAACCATCGTCGACCGGCCGGCGGATGTAACGGAATTCACATTGTCTCGAACAACCTGGCATATTGCCAGTGCACCCCGTATTCCCCGCAACTCCAACTTGAGGATACGGCTGAAAGGAACAGGCACCGGCAGAATAGGAACGAGCTGATAGACGTATCGCGACAAAAGCCGGCAACAGGTAAGACGAGATCTCGCCCAAGGAGCCGGGTGCGTCGAAACACGCGATGCTATGCAGGACCGAAACAGTGGTGCTGCGTTCCCACCGTATAAACTATGAACTGGAGGAGTGGAAAGTTGCATTGCCACTCGATGATTTATGCTACGGAACAGATCATCACAGTTCCTTTAAAGGACGCTCGCGGTGATAACCAATATCTTTCTATTTCGATGACCTCAAAAGACCAAGCAGCAGCCGCATCGCCAAGTACTAACCCGACGCCATGACGCCGAGTCCCGGCAACAGCTGGCCCGGTCATGATCCGCAGCCAAGACGGGGAAGAGTCCGTCACTGCGTCCTGGCTGTCCCCTGTAACCCTACTGGTATCAATCTACATTGGCCGCCCTTTTTGCTCTACGCCGTCGAAGTGCCCTCGCTCCGTGGGACCTTTTGGTTTCCGTCAAACCTCGTTTCAATGACGCACGGTAATATTGACCCTAGCATCGACTGCGACTATGGCGATCAAGAGCCACCCAATAAGAGCCTGAACCCCCGCAGGGAACAATCTGAGCGAAATGGATGGAAGGCCGGGAGTCAGGGCAGAAGACTCTGAATAATATGCCGCCAAACCGAAAGCGTTCAGACGGCAGACGCACTCCAATTGCGCTGCGGCAACAGTACACCAGATACTGTACCATCAGGACGCCATCTATCACCACGCCCTCTCCTCCTCCTCTACCCTCCGTGTAACTTGGGGCTTGGCCTGGTCTCGACCCCCCATCGGCGCAATAATCTCACACATCACATTACCTAGCACTTTGGGACATCCTGGACCTATAGGGAGGATGCATTTTGAATCTGGAACCAGGAAACGATGAGCGGCAAGCAAATTAGTTGGTGACAAGTCGATAACGGAAAGCGTTTCCGCGGCGGTGCTCCAACGCCTTGATGAAGAGCACCAGGGCATCAGGCGGGTCGGGGCATCGCAAACGATCAGCGACCGCATGCCCGGGCCGCTTATGCAATAATGCTTCGCGACCAACGCCCCCGTTATCTGCTTAGTGGTGGATGGCGAGAACCCGCGGCCACCTGAAAATTGGAGAAGCTTTCCTGGTGACGGGAATGACATCAGCTCGTGGACTGATTCCTCCAGTGGCCCGAGGCGGTGTTCTTCTTGGCTCCAATGCTTTTTGCTTTGCCTGCTTCCACTGCCCCAAGATCCGGGAGAGCCTTTCGTCCCTGGTGAATGGAATTCGACGGCGATGCCGGGCCACGACGGCAGATCCCAATTGAGTTGCTGGATGTCTCGGGGGTTGCCAAAAGCATTCGGCCGACCCTTGTCGTCCTCGCTCAAAGTGCGCAGGACGAATACTATGGTGTCAGGCCAAAGTTTTTTACCCCTGTCGGGTACCTTGGGTCCACATCAATGGTCAGACCATACTAATCTGGGCTTAGGCAACATTTAGGTACTTTTCTTCCCAACTGCTGATTTTTC
>LFIW01002510.1:0-11122 GCA_001625285.1 Colletotrichum incanum | reverse complement strand
CCCCCCTCTCTCTCTCTCTCTCTCTCTCTCTCTCTCTCTCTCTCTCTCTCTCTCTCTCTCTCTCGGAAAGGGTTGAGAAATGTGAATAGGAAGCTTTGGGAAGTCCGAGATTTCAAAGATTTGTGCGGAACTTTCCCCTCCACATCAAGCTTCCGGGGATTGTGGGCCAGGATGTAATTCGAGGCTTCGGAATGGACAGTCCGGCGGTCCCTTGTGTTTGACGAATAGCTTTGCATGTGCCAGAGCCATCGTAGGAGCCGATGAGACGAATTGTTCGCCGTGAAGCTCGTCTGTCAATACGCAACCTATATCACTCGCATATCAGCGCATACCATGACTTAACACGTTACTGCAGTCCATCATGCCTTGTGCCGAATGCCTCATTGGCCTCGCCTTGTTTTGATGTAGTTAAAAAACTATCTCTATCTTTTCTCATCCTCTAGGTCTTCACGCACGTTAATCCGAGTCTTCATCACTGTAGTCATCGCCCTCGCTATCATCATCATCGTCCTCCTCTTCATCCTCATCTTCATCATCTTCAAGTTCCTCCTCGTCATCGTCGCCCTTCAGGCCATAATCGTCGTGGAAGTGAGCGAGCTGCTGCACTTCCGTCTTGTAACCCATCTCCTTGAACGCCTTTTCGATGTTCTATACCTCTATTAGCAAGTCACTATATTAAGGAGCCATGGTAACTTACCTCTTGCAAAATCGGAGCACACGTAACGACAATGTTGTTCTTGCCCGGTTCAAATAGCGGCATGATGAGCTCCTTCAGAACCGTCTTGATCTGCTCGTCGGTCACATCGCGAACGTCTCGCATAATCTTCTTGTGCCAGTCGAGTGGCAGACTGCGAACAACACCGAGCATGAAGTTCTGCGCCGCCGCCGACGCCATCGTCGACTGCTCATCGGCGAACTGGACAACAACTTGGCTGACAGCGCCTTCCTTCAGGTGGCGGTCAATCTCAACCTCACCCTCGGCAATCTTGCGAATCGTCTCGCGCGACGCCGCAAACGCCTTGCTGACGTCTGGCGAGCGGTACACCTTGTATTGGATCGTGCCGGTGTCGAGCTCCCGGCCAAAGTACGAGCCGTAGGCCAGGCCCTGACCGCGGACGGAGTTCCAGAGGGGACCCTCGGTCGTCTCAAGGTAGCCAATCGCCACCATGATGGCAGGCAGGCGTGGGTCCTCAAAGGAGGTGATGCCCTTCGCTGTGCTAATGCCGTAGGAGCTGTCAGCAGTGGTCATGGGGACGATGACGGCACCGACAGCACCGGGCTTCTGGCCCTCCTCTGTGAGGAGGGTGTGCGGCTTGATGATGGGAATTAGTCCGTTAGATCCCTTAAGATTGTTGCTGAGGAGGTCCCAGGCGGCAACGGGCTCGGGCAAACGCGCAACGTCGGCCGTAACTAGAATACGCACGTTGTTCGAGGTGAAGAGCGACTTGCGCAACTGCTCAAACCACAATAAGACCTTCTCGGGATCGGAGGCGATGAGTTTCTTGAGACGACGCAAGTAGATGGCCCTAACTAGTGCCCGCTTCGCGACAGAGTATGACTCCTTCTTCATATGGATGGACATGTCAACCTCCGCCGCCATGGATCTACCGTCGCGCTTCAACTCGGGAATGTCGGCCAGGTGCTTTTGAACGCCCGCCTTGAGGCGCTGGATGTCAAAAACACTGTCAAACATCATTGTTCGAATCCAGTTGATGGTGGTGGCATACTTTGAAGGCTCGATCTGGAACTGGATCATTACGCCATCAGGGTCACCGTAGTCTCTTGTAGAGCGGAGGCCGTAGCTAATGGTGTCCTGCTCCAGCTCCATGACGACCTGCTCGAAACCGACCTTCTTTCCATCGCGCATGATCGGGGTGTTAAAGAAGTTGTCGTTGAAGATTGGCAGAAGAGGCTTCAGTTCGATCGGCACCTGCGACGTGCCGAGGTAGACAGTCAGATGCACGAAGTTGGTTGGCACACTCTCAAACTGAATGAAAAGAGGGTCTTGTCCCTGCTTGGCATCGTCGATGACCTTCTGCGCAGAGTTATTGCAGAGACCGAGAGTCTTGGCTTTTCCGGACCGCGCCGTGTCCGACTCGATAAAGTGAATCGATTCGGTGCCCGGGACGGGCCACTGGTCTATCACCGACGCGGGAATGGGCTCATCGTTCTTGGCCTTGGCGGCATCAAGGCGCTTCTTGAGATCTTTCAGGCCTTCAGGGCCGAGCTCCTCCTTTCTCTTTGCAAGCCTCGCCTTTTCGTCTTCCTTCTGCTTCTTAGCAAGCTTCTGGGACGGCTTGCCGAGGATGGAAACGTGCGGAGCGTCAGAAAGCCACTTGCGGAGGAAGTCTCTCCACTGAGCATCCGTCCACTTCTCGAGCTTCTCATACTCTGACAGAGACTCCAAGTCCCTGAGGGTGGAGCCATCACGATTACCGAAGAGATAGTCCGTGATGATATTGTTGGAGTAGAAGCCCTCTGACTCCTCGGCCTGAAACTTGACTTGCAGACGTTCGCGGTGGATGCATGAGGTCAAGTACTCCATATCCAGCGGTTTCGAAGCAACCTCCTTCAGCAGGTCGATCAGTCTCTTCTCGACGAATTCCAGCTTCTCCGTCTCGACACCAGTCGGCTGGAACCAGATGACGGAGTTAGGCCTCGCGTCCCACCAGTAGGAGACGGAGCTGGCGAGCTCCTCCTTCTCCACAATGACGTTCTCGAGGATCGAGACGGACGAACCGCAGAGATATGTCAGTAGCACGTTGAGCGCAGATGTCTCGATGATATCGGTGCAGCTAGGTCCGAAGAAGGCCACGGTGATCTCGCCGACGGACTCATCCTCCTCGGGGAAGTCGGCCGTCGTGATGATGGTCTCTTTGAGCGCAGGAGGCTGTGCTGAGTCGATCCAGGGTCTGCGCCTCACGTCAGCATCAATACTACTTCGCAAACTGGGCAGCTACCCACCTCTTGAAAGGAGAGTCCAAAGGTGGCAGGTCGTCCTTGATGCTCTCCTCAAACTCATCGAGAATCTGCAACAGGTTGTTGTGGTCCGCCTCGCCGATGATGACCACAGCAAGGTTGCGGGGCTGGTACATGTCCCGATGGAACTGTCGAATGCGGTCGGGTGTCAGGACACGCAACGCCTCGGTCATACCACCGGTCTCGTAGCGAAACCCCACATTCTCGGGGTACAGCAGGCGACGAGCTCGAAGGTCCATAATCTCGGCGCTCTTAAACTGAACGGCCTGCATCTCTGAATACACCACACCGGCATCATTGCCCTCGCCGTCAATGTGGTGCACCTCAGTCACGCACGCTTCATCGGTGAGAACAGGCAGAATGACGTGCTCGAGATACACGGGCAGAATCTGAGAAAACCCCTCCCAGCCGGCGCTTTCCAATGTGTAGGCAGTGTGGTCCACCGCCGTCCAAGCGTTCGTGCCAGAGTAGGCTCGGGAGGCCAACTTGTCGAGGAGTCCTTTATAACGATAGTTCTTGGATCCCATAAAGACCAGATGCTCCAGGGTGTGAGGGGCGCCGGAATCATCAAAAATCTCAGTTGCGAGGGTGAAGTAGCCGTTCGTCTTGGGTCCCTTGCGATCGGCTACGATCACCTGCATGCCGCTCCTCTCGGAGACATATTGGCTGATTTGACATGGAGCGTAGTCCGTCTTGAAACTCTGTACTTTGCGGAACCGCGGCTGCGGTGTGCGTTGTTCTTCGGGCGACATGATGTCTGACTCTGTGAGCAAACTGAGGAAAGTTCTGAGTGAAGAGTCAGCTTGATGTGGTGCTTGGCTGCAGGGTGCAGAAGGAACACCGTGATATAAAAAAAACCAGACGAAGGACAGAGTGAGAGGAGTCATAAACAGCCGAATTAAGGACCCGAGGACTCAGGGAAGGAAACAACCTGCCGCAACAGCTGCGCCGTCTCACGATGACTGGATCCTGAGTCCCTTGCCTCGAGGTGATTGGAGTATCGGCGCCAAGCAACAGAGAGGGGCAACGAGAGCCAGAGAACGGATAGATGCAGACAATTGTAAGACTGTCGTCCATGGTTGGAGGAAAGGTCCGCAAGCCAACCAAGGCTCTCAAGACAATACATACCCTATCCCGCTGGATAAGCTCTCTTCGTTATAGTGGAGGGTACAAACGCTTAAGAGGGCGACAACAACAGCGAGCGCCACTTGACTAGCCCCGAGTCTGAACATCATGCTATGTCTGAAATGATTCCGGGATGTCTAAGTTGAGCTGGCGAGCTGTCGTGTTGCAAGCTCGTAGTCATGGAGTACAGTGACGGATACGCCATCGTGACCAAGAGCACAGCAGGCAGAAAAGCAGTAAACGGGGACACTTGTACCAATCGGGGAATTCGCATGAAGTTCGGGAGGAGAGCAGTGAGATGGATGAAAGGCGCAGCAGCTTACCGTACAGAATGGCGGTTTCCCAGCCTGATAGACAGAGGTGAAGAAGACCAATAAGGCTTCCTGAAGCACACCGGCCAGCCCGTGATAGAAAACGAGGTAGCGGTTACCTAACCGCCGACAAAAGGGCCCTAACTCAAAGATGGAGGGGTAACGATGAGACACACAAGCTGCCTGCTAATGCTTCTGGCAGTCTCAACAATTGTAATGAGACCGGGATATCTTTGCGCTGCGTCTGTGAGTTGCCGCAGCTGTTGAGTCTTCGCAGCGCACAAGAATAAGAGAGATGTCGCCGATATGGACTGTAGGATGATTGCATTGGTCCATCTGCCCCTCCATTGTCCAGGGCAAGGGACCGGTGGGGTTTGTCCTTATTTTCTGATTTCCGCAAAGCCCTTTGACGGAATAACGACCTCCGATTGGCCGACTGCCGCGCTGGGAGATGGCGAAGCGCCAGCCGCTCGGGACAAGCTCGGGTGGAACAAGAAAGTACGTACTGGCATCAGCATCGATTGTGACGTGGGTTGTGCTTTTGGGACAGCTATGCAATCGGTGTCACAACTGCCTACAGTTCGTTGCCCGGTTTAATGTGGCATCATCACGACGAGGCAAAGTCCTCCCGTAGCTGTCGCTTAACACAACCACCTTAAACTTGCGAAGACTACGAGGCCCTACGTTAAACACTGCGAAATAGTAGCAATTAACATCCTGCTGTCGCATCCCGATTCCGACTGCAATCCCACCGGCGAACGACTTCGAGAGCTTCGAGAAGCTATACGTAGCTCCAGCGCACACGATCGAGACGGAGAAAATGGCTGTCGATACAGATTCACATGCCTCTGCGCAAATCGGAAAGGCTATTGTCTCCTTCGCTCTCGAGAGACACTTCCCCGACGAGCAAGTGTCTTCACTGTCGCTATCCTCTTCCGACCTGTCACCTGCGATCGAGGCACTGGAGAGGGCGAAGGGGGACCTGGAGGTATGGAAGGTCTCATACTGGTCGCGCAAGCTTATTGTTGACGCATACATAGTCCGAGATCCATAAGATCAACGAAGAAACCAAGGGCGACGTCAGCTCCTGGGTGAATAACGCGAAAACACTACAAGAAGACATCTTGCGATCCAAGAGGCTGGCTGACGATATTGTCCGACAATCAGAGGCCCCCCAGGTTTCGGGGAAAGCTATAAAAGATGCCGAGGAACACGCTGACTTTCTTGAGAAGGAGGTGGTGTACACACAACAGCTGCACGAGGTGCTGCGAGGCATACAGCATGTGAATGAACTCCTGGGCGAGGTTGAGCAGGCAATGAACGAGCGGCGCATCGTCGACTCGCTTCGGTGGCTGGAAAGTATGGCCAGTCTGTGCCTATAAATACGAAGGAAGAGCTGACATTTTCAGAATCGTGGGCGGAGCTCGACGCAGTTCCGGTCAACAAGAAGGCCTGTCGAGTTATGAGGCTACTGGATCTACGAGCCTTCGAGCTTAAGTCGCACGTTCACGACGTTATCGACCATGTATGGGTGTCACTAGTTCAGACAGACCTAGAAGTTGGGTCTCTCGCTATCTATAACAAACTAGATGGTACATTCCCCTTCTACCAGCTATTCGGGCGACTAATAGGTCGTAGGCGAGCAAATGACCCTTTCAGAAGCCATCATTGGCCTCCAAGCCTACAAAGAGGTCGAAGACCGAATGTCGCAACTTTGGCATGATGTTGACAAGGCCATTGTATCTCCGAGAATGGATGCCAAAGCCTCGTCGCTGCCTTCCATCCGTGCCGATGAGGTTAGTCTCAAGCACCATGTATTATTGTTAGCTGCTAACGTACAACAGAACGTTGTCGGGTTGCATGGAGAAGCCGGCAGGTCAATAGATGAGCTCTTAACTGACCTTCACAAACTGGTCGATTTCCTGGCCAAGAGACTGACGCCCGATCTTCTGATGTTCTTCAGCCCCATCATGATGAGCGACATGGTACCAAGACTCATCCAGGTGTGGCTGGATGCAGCAGTGCCTTCGACGCTGAAAGACCTCGACCAGTTTCAGGCTGTCATACAATCTGCCCGGAGCTTCTGCGAGTTTCTCGAGGCCAACGGGTTCACAGGGTTTACGGAACTCAAGGAGTGGGTCGGAAGTGCTCCGTCAATATGGCTTGCCAAGTGCAGAGAGACAGCTCTTGACTCTGTCAGGATCAAGATGTCGAGTGGTCGGTTCCTCTTTTTTCTGTCTCGATGCCAGACTAACATCTTTTAGGCCTTGGTGCGCCAAGACAAGTGGAAAAGGTCGAAAAGCAGATGGTCTCGCGGTCCGAAGGCAAGGAGTTGACAGCAAACGGCGTAGCTGGTACTGCAACAGATGACGACTGGGGTGCTGCATGGGGAGTCGACGATGATGTAGAGCAGCCGGCCGAGGCAACAGACAACACTGAAAGCAATCAGGAGGAGGACGATGGTGCCGATGCCTGGGGCTGGGACGAGGATGACCAGGCGGCGGAGAGTAAGGAAGAAACCAAAGAGCCGGGGTCGCAACAAACAGGAGATGATGAGGACGACGCGGCTGATGCTTGGGGATGGGGAGACGACGAGACGACGGAGCCGCAGCCTGAACCCAAATCTCAACCGGCAAAGAACCAGATCAAGAAGCAGAAGGCGGCGTCTGGCGAGCCGGATGAGAGCAGGGAAATGGTCCTCAAAGAAACATACCACATATCGTCCATGCCAGAGCCAGTGCTCGAGCTCATACTGGCCATCCTGGAGGACGGCGCAGCTCTGACACAACCAGAGTATGTCAGCGATCATTACTGAACGACATTTAGCTAATAGTCAACAGATACGAGAGCAGCCCCGTGGCAGCCGCGGCGCCGGGTCTCTTCAGCTTGCCAACGTTCGCCCTGGCCATGTTCCGGGCAGTATCGCCGCACTACTACTCGCTAGATATTGGCGGGAACATGTAAGTGGTCTCTTGAGAACCCATACCGAGGCTGACAAATGTAGGTTCCTCTACAACGACGCCATGTACTTGTCTGAAAGGCTGGCCGACCTGGCGTCAACGTGGAAGGCCCGCGAGGACCTGACGACCCGCGCCCAGAACATGCTGCGCATAGACAACGACATCAAGAGCCTGCAGAACTTCGCAACACGCGCATACACTAATGAGCTGGGGGTGCAGAAGACGGTCCTTCGAGACCTGCTAGGAGGTGAGCAATGTTCTAGCCTGGGCTGAAGACTGCAGTGCTAACGCAGACGCACAGGCGATCAGAGTCTCATGCAACAGGACGAACTGGACAGCTGCGTGGACTCGGCTGTAGCACGGGTCCGATCCCTGGCGGTGACATGGGAATCCATTCTGGCACGTTCAGTGTGGTATCAGGCGGTGGGGTCGCTCGCAGATGCCATCTCATCCAAGATCATCAGCGATGTGATGGACGCATCGTCCATCGGCCAGGATGATGCATATAGGATTGCGCAGCTCATTGCAAATATCACGGAGCTGGATGACCTCTTCCTCCCGTCGCGATCGACGACGGCGCAGTACGCGGCCACATGGCTCCGGCTCAAGTACCTGAGCGAGGTCCTCCAGTCCAACCTTAACGAGGTCAGGTACCTTTGGAACGACAGCGAGCTCAGTCTGTACTTTTCGGCTGACGAGGTGGTCGATCTCATCGAAGCTAGCTTCGACGCTAACCCGCGGATGAGGGAGACCATCAGGGCGATTCGGGAAAACCCAAGCCCCCCATGCACGGCTAAAAGGGTTCGATCCAGGAGCTAGAGGAAGACGATGCAGGATGGCTTGAGGGCAGAGTTTTTGAACCAGAAGAGAAACAGACATCTAGCGTTTCTGGTATGTTGCAATATACCGTGTACTGGCCGCATCTAATCGTCCCCCTCCAATATCACCGCTGTATAACCCCTTTTTACGCCTTCTCAATCCAACCCCAACCGGGTAGCATACCTTTTGTCTAGGACCACACCTGTCAATATTACATCCTGTACCCCTCCCCTGTTCTCTTCCGCATCTTCCCCACACGCACGCCCCATCTCCCTTCCATCTGTTTCTCTCCACATTCTCCAACGCGACGCGCTGAACCCTGTCGGCCTCGGCACCTTCCATTCTAAATCTCCACCTTACCCCAACTCGCTGAGGAACTTTCTTCTGGCTGGTTTGAAATTTTCCAATTCTTTATTTTTTTTCCCCTTTTTTTCCCTTTTTTTTTTTGTCCTAAGGTGTTGAACCGACAGTGCACCAGCCAGTCTCAAGATCCTTCTCATAGTCTCTCATTCCCTCTCGAGTTTCGACCCCCGGCTAGGCTTCATCGTGATCGCCCAGAACCTGGCCATGGCAGCGTGGGATTTGCTCTGTCTGCCCCCATGCCATTGTCGCATCTCTCCTGATCAGAATTTCTTCGCTTGCCTGTCGATCGCGATCTAGAGCGTCAGGCCCCTATCCAGAGTTCCGATGGTCCTGTTCTACAGAGTGACAAGCCACAGGAAAATGCCCGGCGGAATAGAAAAGAAGAAAACTTCAGCAAACTTAGTTCCTCACCACCCTTGCCAGCTTTGCATTTGACCTTCACACCCCTTTTCCCGCATCCTTTAGGTACAGTACATGAAGCCCTGAACTGTGTGTAGAGGATCATCACCCAAGGCCGCTTGTCAGTTTTCCTCTTAGCCCCAAACTTTACACAAACAAGTTTTTCCCACCTTTCCTCCCACCAAACAGGAATCAAGCCAAGAGAAACCCATATGCGGCACATGGCGAAATGTTCTACGCATACCACACTACTTCACTTTCCCTCCGGAGTACTACTACATTACAGGGTGCTACTTCAGTCATCATTATTTTTCTATTCCTTTTCCAACAGTTCGAACCGTACCGCACGCCTCGCTGATCTTCGCTGCCCGTCAACATCCCTACCCTGTCAAACGTCTAACCCAGAACGTCCCCCAGGGCTCATCGGTCAACAAACACGCCTTCCACTCGATTTGTTGCATTCTCTCTACATGTATGTGTGTGTGTGTGTGCGTGTCCGAATAAATAATGCCATCCAGGACGTTTCTCTCCGGCGACAACACACCACAGCAGCCGGTCGTAGAGATACTTTACGATACCTCAACCTACCTTGAGACTTGCCATGGGCATGTTCAATTCCCTCTCCGCACTTCAAGCACGCCCTCCCCCGCACCCATCCCTCCAATCCGCCTGTAATGTTATTCATCCAGTCACTCCAACAGTGACATGTGTGTTTGATCACCTTATTGCTGCCTGGCTCCTCCCCAGACATGTGCAACCCGAGCGAGATTCCTCTTCTCGGAGCCTCCTCCGGGTGATATGGCACAGCCGGAAGCACCCCCTGTTAGAGCAAAAAGTTGAAGCATCTTGGAGGAGTATATCATTGGCCAATTGCCATGCGTCCCCCGAGAACACCGTCCAGCTCACTTTCTCATTCTCTGTTCACGGATTCCCATCTTCCCCATGGGCGACGGACGTACCTACGCCCCCCTTCCCCCGATCCGAGCGGTCGTTCTTCCTTTGCCATGCGGCAGCTTAGCAGAAGCACCCTTGCCAGCACCGCCGAGGGATGGAGAAGTCGAATGTCCATGTCGCTGTACGTGAGGCATGCCCGTAGCTGCGGCTGTGTGGAATTCCGACCAACAACACACCCCCGGACTGGACCGCTCCAGCGCGGAAATTGCACATGTTACACCATTTTTACACCATTTCCACGAGATTTCCACTTCATTCCATTCCTTGTGGTCACTCCATTCCTGACCCCATAGGCCAAGATGTCCACGTCCACCACAATGTACAGGAGAATGGGCACGTTTGTCTGGCCCTCTAGATTTTCAAAAGACTGGAAGCCGTACCGATACCTGACGAGCATCGAACGACTCTCTGATGGGGAAGGGGGGGGAGCTCGAGCACGGAGCACACATGTCCACTCCCATCCACCATCCCGGCCCGGCCGCCGGACCTACCGTGGCCCGTGGGTTCCTATCTCCATTTCGTCCAAATCATGGCGACGACATCACATGAGCAGCACCCAAACTTTAATCTCCCCGAGGCACACACACACACACTCCATGTTCCCCATTGAATCTTACTGCAAATTGCCTGATCACGATCGATCTGACGTGTTCCGGCTCGTCGAGGTTCTGTCCCCCGCCCCGTACACGTATTCGCAAGCGGACCGCAGAGTACGTGCCACCCACCCCCAAAGCCCCAGTCCGCTTCGCCGCCTTTGTCTCTCTGTCTCTGTCTCTGTCTGTCTCTCTGTCTCTCTCTCGCCCCGAGCTCCGCTCCTCATGGAAACTCAAACATCCTCACACACACACATACACACACTCTCGCTCTCTCACTCCCCATCGAGTTTAACCTCGACAGCATTTCCCGACCCCTTTTTCATGCTGAGTACACTTCCATGTTCAAAACGAAAACAAGATCACCTGAATCAACATCACTCCACCCCCCGCACACCAGTAGGATACAATCAACATACAACCGAGCCGCAATCCGAGCCAGGCCCCCTCCAGGAACTAAACCCTCTTTCGAAGACCGAAAAACTCACGAACAAGACAAACATCCTGTAAACCCTTTCTTCTTTCGTGACCATCAACAGGAAACAAGACACATAACGGTCCGACAGGACCCTTCCTGGTCGCTGGAAGGGGGGGGGGGGGGGGAAAAAAAAAAAAAAAG